>PVLD010012696.1:0-59103 GCA_004027595.1 Dinomys branickii
TGTATACACCCCTGTATGTTATAGTATAGTCTGAGGCAGCTATATCTCTTCCCAAGGTGAGAGTCCAAGGATATAGATAAACCCAGGAGTACAGCTATTATCACAGGGAAGATAACTGATTGAGTGGTAGGGCAACGGAGATGAGGGAGGAGAAAAAACGAACTGATCAAAAGGGCCATCATCTGTGTAACCTGAGTAAGAAAGATGAAGGTAACATTATGTGGGACAGCATCCAGAGCTAATTCCCTTCTATCTTCTCTATAATTCTGTATTTCCTTAGTCGTTTTTGTACTAGCAGAAATGAAGATAACTTTATATTATACAGCATCCAGTGCAAATTCCCTACTATCTTATCTATAATTTGGTATTTCCTTTAATGTTTTCGTGTTAACTAATGTGAATATAACTATGTAATACAACATCCAGTTCTAATTCCCTACTATATTCTGTATAACTTTGTATTTTCTGTATTGTTTATGGCTTTTCTGGTTCATATGTCTCCATTCTTTTGTCTTTAAAATAAAATAAAAAAAAAAGATTAATACACAATGAAATGTATACATCTCTCATATCCAGTGTGTTCTGAGAAAAGTTTCTTTTTTCAACTCATCAGGTGACTTTAATGGACAGTCAGTTTTGATGAGCTCTGCACCACTGAGTGCTGCCTTCTTACACTATAAAGTGAAAACCCCACAGTGAAAGATTTTGCAGGAACAATTTAAGGGTCACAGATATCTGATCTTTTTCAGTTATTAGTATTATGATGAAGTTGCTGATGAAGCAGTTTTAAAGGATTGATTTTGCACAGTAACCCATAAGTTCCTTCCCATCCACAAAATCTTTTCTATTTACTAAAATTGAACTTGCCATTTATGAACTGAATCCTCTGACATTCATGGTCACATAATTTTAGAGGCCTATAAGAGAAGCTAAAATGCCCACTCTATTTTCACACTGTTATGTACAAATTTTGAACAAATACCCTCTCCTTCATATTCCTTTTGAAGGTTTCTAGACTTCTGACACTAATGCTTCCAAGTTACTTACAAAGTGCTACCAACTCCCAGGGCCTGAGTTTTACATTCTGTTTCTTTGAAGGGTTCTAATCACTGATGTTGAGAATTTTTCTGCATTGCCTGTGCTCTAGACTCCACGCTCCATATTTGGTGATGTGATTTCTCTCAATATGAGAATTAGCTATGACCTGTTAACACGGAGTGGTATCCAAGAGGTCAGCTCCTTACACAGGGACTTCTGTGGTAGGAAAATAGCTTACTTCCTTTAGATAAATGTCAGAAATTTTGGTGTAGACTTGCCTATGAAATCTGCCCTCGTTCCTGCAGTTTGCCAGTCAGGAAGCCCAGAGGTGATTTGGTGATGGGTGAACAGCATCTGTGTATGTTCTAAGTTCTGTGTCCCTAGACTAGTTGCCATCAGTGTGTATCAAGTTATTGATGCCCTTTGGATGCTTTTACCCTGTGATGTTTTATTTGTTTGTTTTCAATTTGCCTGAAAGCAGACTTGTTTTGTGCTCTAACTCGAATAAGTGCAGAACAGGCTCAGAGCAGGTCAGGGCAGACGAGCAAGTGCTAAAGTGCACTGTCATGTAGGGCAGTTGCGATACACCATGCTGAGTATCATTTAGATGACTGATGATTGATTATAGGTGATTCATTTTCTTCCCCCAACAAATGACATTTTGTAGGAGGATCACTTCTGTGTTATGTGGGTGTTTCCTTATTGAAATAAACTTTAGTGTTTAAAGAAGTTTTGGATTTATAGGAATAATGTATAGCGTAAGCCGTTCCCCATGATTTACACACCACAGGGACCCATGTCACGGACAATTTATATTTCCCTAGCATTTTTGTTGTAATTAATGTACCAATACCGATGGATTACTGTAAACTGTAATCAGCCATTTTATTAGAGAACAGCATTTAGAAGCAAAGTTCTGGGCACTTAGATTTATTTGCTTTTATGTGAAGGTCTCCTGTAATCCTTCTCATATGATAGAGCGCTTGCGTATATACTCATGAAAATATGTAAATATGCCCACCTGTATATACGATACACACATACACACCAATATGTCCCCACACACAGTATCTGTAAATACTTTCATATGTGGTCATTGTGCATATCTGCAGCAAACCTGACCTCATGCTGTTATCTTCAGCTCTAGTCCACACCTCCTCGCTTTGTTATTTTTGTCTTTCTCATAGTGAGGAACCCGGTCGTCGCCACCCTCCACCCATTTTCTTAACCGTTCACTTCTGCTGTGTACATGCGGAAGTAATTGTTATGCCCGCGTGCGATACAGCTAACCCAGCCATACTGCCTTGGGACAGCGTCATTTCCATTTATTCTTACTCAGTGCAGTCATATGCAGAGTAACTTATGCACCACCATTTTCCCACCTCTTTTAGGAAAGGTATTCATATTTACAATGTTAATTTGTTTTGTCAAATTTACTTTCTGCTCAGCATTTCGCTGATTTCCTGAGTACTTTTAAAAAATTGTTGCATATATTTATGTTGCACTACGCATGTGTCACGAACATTCAGGTGCCATGAATGCATAATCACAATAGCAAATAAAATTCCCTACTGCCCTTAAAAATTGTGCCTCACTCGTTCAAACTGTCCGTTCCTTCTCTTAGACTCCCAACCACTGAAGATATTTGTATTATCTGTATCATTTTGGCTTTTAAAGAATGTTCTAAAACTGGAATTATATAGCCTTTTCAGACTGCTCTTTATCATTTAATAATATACATTGAAAATTCATCCTTTTCTGTGATTTGTCAGTTCATTCTTTATTATTGCTTAATGATATGCCGTTGAATACAAGTACCAGAAATTCTTTCTTTACTTACCCAGTGAAATAAAGCTACTACGAACATTTGTGTGAGAGAGATATGGTGCATACCAGATAGCTGACAGTGTCAGCTATCTGGGAGGCTGAATAGGAGGATTTCTTGAGCCTAAGAGTTTAAGGCTGGTCTGGGAAATACAGCAAGACCTTATCTCAAAAATGTAAACACCTGTGTATAGATTTTTGTGTAAATGTAAATTCCTCATCAAGTGGGTGAATAGCTCTTCTTGCTTTTATCACACGTACTGAATGTGAACCCACCGCCAAGGCTTTCAAAATTTCTCTTTCCCTTTGTCATCCATTTATTAAGTATTAAATGAGAATGTGTTATGAGAAATTATTGCTCTGAGCACTGACACATTAAGTGTAGAGTCAAGATAATATTGTCTCCAGCTGGTAGAATTTATCCTGCGATATAGAACATACAATCAGAACAATGATTTCAATTTAAAATTGCAACTATATCATCTCAACCACACAATGTTAATGTCACTGTCAATAACTGGAGGAACCAGTACCATGTGTGTCCTGATACAATATGCTGAGAAGGAAAAGTGTTACTTCCCTGGCATTCTTGATGAAAACGCATAAATTGAGTGACCGTACATAATCATAGTCTTTTTTTGTTATTAAGTTTATTGATGCAATTTAGATATACATAATTATTACATTTATCACAGGGAATTTGTACTTGTACACAATATATCCTAAGTCCTCTGTTTTTCCTAATCCCTTCCCTTCAACCCTCTTCCCCTCTTTATTTACAAAACCTTGTTTCCATTTTATCCTCCTTTTATCTTTTTTCCTTCTCCCTTTTTTCCTTTCCCCCTCCAGCCCCCATAGTTCTCCTTTCTGTTGAGTGATTTCTTTTCCTATTTCACAATGCCTTTTATATGCTTTGGTCCTTATTTATGCTTTTGATATCTCACACCAGAGAAACAATGTGATATTTACACATAATGTGTCTGATTTATTTTATATAAGAGTATGGTCTAAAGATGCAACCATTTATCTAGAAGAGTGGCGAGTTTATCTTTTTGATGGCTGAGTAGTACTCCACTGTAAGAAACCCACATATTTTCCTCTGTTTCTCAGTTGATGGGCATTTGGATTGTTTTAGCTATTAAAAGTTGTGCTGCTATAAACATGGGCACACATCTATCACTGTGCTGTGATGTCTTAATTCTTCCAGGAAGATACCAAGAAAGGGAAGAGCGGGATCAAATGGGACCTTTAATCATAGGTTTTTGAGGCATCTCCACACTGATTTCTACAATGATTGCACTAGTCTGCACTCCTACCAGCAGTGGAAAAGGGCTCCTTTTTCCCCACAGTCTTGCTATCATTTGTTATTGCTTGATTTCTTGGTAATAGCCATTCTTTCTGGAGTGTGACAGAATCTCAGAATTGTTTTAATGTGCATCTCTCAAACGACCAGTGACACTGACCATTTTTTATATATTTATTTGCTGCTTATATTTCTTCCTCCAAAAAGTGTATATTCATCTCTGATGCTGACTTTTAGATTGGGTCTTTAAATTTGGGGACTCTGAGTTTTTCTTTTTCTTTTTTATTTTTATTTTCTTTTATTTTTTATTTTAAAAGTAAAAGAACAAAAACACTAACAAACATACACACAGTAGCACAGGAACAGTACAAAGACCAAACTACAGATAAGGTGGCAGGGGATCAACAATGGTTGTTGTATTACACGTTGGTAGTTTCAAAGTGTATACTCAGGACAATACAAATAGACATACAAGGTTGATCAAACAACTAATCACCGATTGTTTCCCACATCAATATGACATGAGACAACAGTGCAACCATGTCAGCCATCCTGCACATACATACATACCTACTCAGCTATCCTCCTCTTCCTCCTCTCCTTCCCTTCATCCCGATTGCTCTCTACCCTTGAGCATTCTCCCTTCATACCTCCCGATCTATATTCTCACCTCCAGGTTCCTACACTAATGATACTATATGCTGTTTACACATGCACACCTGGTTTACCTCACTTATGAGTATGGTCTCTAATTGTGATCATTTGCCTATAAAAGCCCCTAGATTGTCTTTCTTTACAGCTGAATAATATTTCATTGTGTAAAAACGCCACAGTTTTTTAATCCAGTCCTCTGTGGCTAAATCATGGAAACAACCCAAATGTCCATCCACAGAGGACCGGATTAAAAAACTGGGGACTCTGAGTTTTTCAATTCTTTGTGTGTTCTAGCTATTGGTTCTTTCTTTGAAGGACATCTGCTAATTTTTTTTCCCTTCACGGTTTGCCTTTTCACTTTATTTGCAATTTCTTCTGCTGTACAAAAAACTTTTTAATAGGATGAGATGCGATTTGCTGTCTTTGTAGTATTGCCCATGCAGTCAAGGATTTGTTCATGAGATCTTCGCGTACAGCTACATCTTCAAGAGCTCTACCAGTTCTCTCTAAGAATCATAGTCTTATGTCTCTCTATGACAATCCCTTAGTTATTTTTGTAAAATAACTGTATATTAGTCAGGATTCTCCACAGAAACAGAACTCATGCCCAGTACACACACACACACACACACACACACACACACACACACACACACAAATACACACACACACACAGTTGAATTTTGAGCTTGAATAAAGTAGTAGTTGTTATAGTTACACAGGCTGAGGAGTCCCATAAACTGTGCAGGAAATCTAGAGTCTCATGAAAGCTGGTGGTGGAGGGCTGAGATGAAAGACTGACGGTGTATTCTCTGCTTCCTGGTCTGAAGGTCTGAGGACCACAGCACCATGTTCAGAAGACTGATGCCACAGCACAGTTTGGATTTGCAGAGAGAGTGCAAATCTGACCTTCTTCCTCCTTTTATTTTATTTATGCTCTCAGCAGATTGGATGATGCTCATCTGCAGTGGGGAGGGCTTCTGCTTTCCTCAGTTTCATCAATTCAAATATTGCTGTTCCAGAAGCATCCTCATGGACACATCTAGACACACCTAGACTTAATATTAAATAAGCTATTGATTTCTTATGTCCCCATCAAGTTGATATATAAGATTAACTATCACAAATTGCTCACTAGTTTTCAAAATTATCAATGTGATGAAAGATAAAGATGAGCTGAGGAATTCTAGATCAAAGAAGACAAAGAATATACAATGAGATCAATATGCAGTACTAGGTTCTGACTTTGAATTAGAACTTTGTTTTGCTACCAAGAAAAATATTGAAAATCACTGAAATATGAATGAAGCCTGTAAATAAAGGTGTTACACTAATGATAATCTCATGTTTTGAATTCTTTAGTATTATGCAAAGCTTTTTCTTTTTTAAGAAGCGCATAAATATTTGTGTATGCAACTTATCCACAAGTGGTTTGTAGGAAGAAAATCAGTAGGGAACATTATAAAGAAATATGGAAACTTTAACAGGTGAGCTATCTTATCTGATTGAAAGGTATATGAGTCCTCTCTGCTACTTTTATGTCAACCAAATTACTTTCAATAAAAGTATACAAAAATAAAACAGAAAGTATGGCAAATTCTAAGAATGACATGACATGAAACTTTAATAGAAAAATAGAAGGATTAGGTGAAATGGGGAAGGAAGAATATTTTAATGAGTCCATAGTTCAAGAAATGGTTATTGATCATCTGCCATGTTCCATGGTGTGGCCCTGGATAATGGAAGTATAATATTGACAAAGAGAGGCAAAGTATTCTCTTTGTGGAGCTTGTGTTCTAGTGAGCAGTGTGACAATAGAATATTAAACACACAAATTACTAAGTTAATTTCTGAAAGACCTGTTAGGTGGCCATTTTGTTATTTCAAGTTAGAAGTTATTTTCCACTGGGCCACAATATTGGTGGTGGATTCAGAAGAAAGTGGAGGGATTCAGGAAAGATATTTAGTTAAAAAAAGGAAAGTGGTAACTGCTCAAGTTGATAGACAAGGTGTGATTGGAAAATTTGGTAACAGTTTAAATTTATTACAGTAAGAGACATATTACCATTAATTCCCCTTCACTTCACACACACGTGTCTCACTGTTCCTGTTACTCTCTCAAGCAGTCCTAGAAGGCTACTGTGTGTTTTGTTGCACCTTTATGGCTGCTTTAATGTCCTGAACTGATTCAGAATGCTGGCCTTTTACGGTCGTTTTGATTTAGAGGAGAGCCAGAAAGTGTCTGGTGCCTGATCAGTTGAATGAGGTGGTTCGGATGCAGTGTAGTAGATTTCAAGCCTCCCTTTCCAATAGGTGGCACTTGGCAGCAGCATTCTCTGTATTATTTAAATCATACCTTGTAAAGATACAAAAGATGAATTTCAGATGTGCTTTAGAACTGGCAACCGTGATGGGATAAATGTGTTTTAATGAGGAGGACGATTTTGAGGGAAGTAATGAAAATGTGTGTTTTATTGTAATACATTTTTAAAAATTTAGCATTCACTATGTATTTCAATCATACGTCCTAGGAGGATGATATCAAGAATTACTGCATTGAGGATTTTGCATTTCTAATTTTTAATGCTTATCCAATATTTCATCACCAAATAGCAAACAACCGCATTGCATTTCAGGCAAACTATTTTTCTTGTTTTCCCTCTATTTCAAGGAATTTTCAAGGAACTTAGATTATTATTTCTTAAGCTCAGTATTGGCTTAGTTGCTATTCCATTGAACAGTTTCCAGTACGGATGCAAACTTCTAAAGACAAGTGTTCAAATGTAACTTAAACCCACACATTTGTCGCAAAGTACCAGCACATCAACACTGCAATGAAACTTCAATACCGAGGTTTTAGTTTTGAACAAATAAGATGAGCCACACCTTCCATCTTTTGTCTTAAAGGACAAAACATAACATACATGCCATGGCTTCACCACCACCGGTCCACAGTGATGTTTTCCTGCTCACTAATTTGAAGCTCCTTTATTTTTCTTAATACCATTCTGTGAGAAACCCACTCATCTCCCGAGATCACACCATTCTGCTGCCCTCATCCTCTCGCTCTCCCATCTGCCTGTTGTGATCTGACTTCCTCGGTCATTCCTTCAACTGTCTCCTGCTTCACACTATCTTCTCTTTACCATCAAGTAATTTTTTTTCTTCTTTAAATAGCTATTTCAGGAATTCTGCCTTAACTCCTCATTCATTGCAACTGAGAAATCTCTGGGGAGCTTCTACCTACTATAGAATTCAATGTTATATTATAGAATTAAGAGAATCATATTCACATGACAAAATATTAGAAGAGCCTGAGTTTTTAATGGGTATTTTACTAGAAGAATGGAGTGTCAAAACATCGTAAAAGCTCTTTGATTCAATTCTGCATATGATGAATGGATGTCCATTTCTAAGAAAAGTTTCATCTTTTGGGATTTAAACATCTCCAGGATTGGGAAACTCACTGCTTTCTATGCCTCTGTGTTGTTTTGGTATTGCTATCACAGAGTTCTCTTCCACATCAAGCTGAAATATGCCTCTTGAGCAATAAGCCATAATCTATTAACAAGGAGTTCCCCAATTCCAGTGGTTTAGTGCATGGATATTTGTTTTTGTTTATTCACAAATTGCTGAGTGTCTTATTTCCTTCCTCCCTGCTGGGGCAAAATACCTGACACCTATGACCTAAAGGAGGAAAGTTTTATTTTGCCTCATAGTTTTTAGAGGTCTCGGTCCATTACCTACTGGCTTCAAGGCAAGGATACATGGCAGAAGATTATGTCAGAGAAGGAGGAGCTCATGGCACACAGGAAGCAAAGGGGTCTCAGTGGAAGAGGCAGAGGAAGACTGACCCTTCCAGGCCATGCCCACAGTGACCCACTGCTTCCCACCAGGCTTCACCGCCAAATGCCGTACCCAGCTATAAACCCATCAGTGGACTAATCAAGTATCACACCCATGATCCAGTCACCCCCAAAGCCCCACCTATGAGTACATGAGGTTTTTGGGGGAACATCCCAATATAAACCATCACACTGCGCATTTATGTTGTTACTAACCATGAATTCTTTAGGGCAGCTTATGTCCATGTAAAGATTCAGTGTTCATACAATCCTTATTCTTCAACAGTTCTTAAGACAGAGGATCATGTATCAACTCCTAAATACTTGAACCCAGAAGTGGTACAGGTTACTTCTACTATTAGAACTATTCACATAGTTTTAGTTAATTATGAGATGCCTGGGAAACTAGAGTAGCACAAGGATATTCAATGAACAGTTATTTAAACAAAAGAGAATGACAAACAGTTTTGAAGGCTGTACTAACACTTGACCTTGTCACTAGATATCATTTTGTTCCATATATCTACTCAGAGGACATAGTCACCTCTTCCTTATGAGAGTGACTTAAAAATGACAATTGGTGCTGAATTCAAAGTTCAGGATCTGTGGATGATGTGATATTGTAATCTCTATGCCATAACCAAGCATGGATCATTTTGTTACCTGCCCACTAACAGCAGAAGTGGGTACAGAGGAGAATGCCCTTCTTGCAGACTACCAACCTTCTCATCCTTTTCCCCACCCAGGGGATGTTGGAGAGTCAGCAGTTTTCATCCTTGGGAAATCATGTTTAGCTTAGGCCAGGTACATTTTATTTTATTAGTATAAATGTCTTAAGATGTTTTATATTTCTCATCTATTTTCCTCCAGGCAGTTAAATATGGCATCATTCACATCCGTATTTCTTTGCAAGGTCTTCTCAAATCCTTATTTCATTATAAGCTTACTCCAAGGAAACATTTTCTTAACTTAATGAGAGTCACAGACTTCAGATGAGAAGATGTCATCTTCAGAGAACTTCCATTTGGTTTTCATTGGCACACAGTTTATTGATTAGCAGGAGTAAATCTAAAATCTCATTCGGTCTTGATGTGATTTATTCCAGGTGAGTGACAGCCAGGACACTCATACTTCTTCCAGCCACAGATAGAGAGCAGTACCTTGCTTCATTTATATTCGTGTGAGACTGAATGATGTGAAGGGTAGCTCTCTGGGCCTGGGGAGTGGTAAATGTTTTCCATGTCCCCATACCACTAGGGAGGTTTTCCTAAACGTCTAAACAACAGAAAGAAAACTTGCACTCTGAAGACAGCATGAGTATTGGAAAGAAAAGATGAATCAGGGACATTTAAAAGGAAGGTTCAGGAGTAAGTAATGACTGATCTTTATGAGAATATAGACTAACAAGGAAAATTATACAATTTCCATTTTAAGATGGCAAATGGGAGATATTTCTCTAATTTCACTCCCTCTGCCTAGCACACCAAAAGATACAGATATTTAAAAAAAAAATAGACATAGTACCTAGCCTGGAAAGAAGTAATTAAATGGGCCTGAGAAAAGAAGACGTTAAGGTCATCAAGGAAGCACTGTGAATACTGGCCCTTGTAGCAGAATACTTACTTGGAGAAGATTCCAATACTGCTGGAATTGGAGCCTGGGGAAGAAGACCGAGAAAGAGAAGGGGTGAGAGCTTCATCTTCATCCACCAAATCAAAGACTGAAGCCTGATACCTGAAATGGGAAAATGTGAGCTAGTGACTTATGTAGAAATACGAAGATCTATATATGTTGCAGGAACTAATTTAGAGAATCTAAAGTCTTTGCATTTAGACTGGGGCTGCAGGTTCATGGGGAACATATGGTTCATACATTACACAATTTTGGTACTTCTTAGCAGTCTGTCAACCCATTTGATTTTTAAAACTATTGTGCATATATTACTCTGAAATTATAATCAAAAGTCAGTTTATAATAAGTTTTACTAATCTGAATGCTTTATAGATAATAAGAATTATTATATTAGAAGAGAGACTATCCAGGAGAATAATAAGCCACATCTGTACTTTGACAGGTGACAAGCCTGATGCATGCTATGGAAGGTCAAGAAATACCTAAATTTGAAGATAGAATTTATATAGAAATATAAAATATGGTAACATAGTCTTACAGCTCTCCACACCGCCACTTTCAGTAAAGAAGTTATTTGCATGTCTACATTAGTTTCTGCTCCAACTGGTGGCTCAGCTATCCTATGGAAAGGCATGGGTGTGGTCGTGCTAATTCAGTGTAAATGCAGTGCTGACTGACTTCTTGGCATTGTGTCAAGAATGCTAAATTAAACATATTAAAAACAAGGCAGGCAGAATGATTTCAGTGATTAACCATGGTAACTGCTAGGAATCAGGCTGAAGTCTAGATGCAGGAGAAGTATTCATGTATATCAGTGAGAAGGAGCGTGGAGCACACTGTATACAGACTGACATGAAAGCACACTAATGGGAGTGACAGTAATGAGATTATACATATTGTAAGCACTGACAATTACACTCTCATTACTAAAATACACAAAGGGAATGAACACAATTATGTAGCAGTCACTATGGGACAATGAACTTATCATATCATTTGTACCATAGTCTATAAAAGTTTGCTGCTAAATTTTATGCTTCATGGGAGCAAAATGAAACATTTTCCTTTTTCTATACCCTCATGAGATTGGAGAGGGTAATACTGGAAGGAGTTGGAGTACAAGTGCATCTTTGAAGTCATCCAATTCTGTTTTTTCCCCATTTTATTTTTTAAGAATTTTGTGTGAGAAATGAATGGCAGGGGGTGGGGATGAAAGAGTTACAGGCTCCTTCAGACACTATGTTAATTTCTGTCTCTGTATTATAACACAAATCTACTGAAATGTAAAAGCTTGAAATTCAGTGGTCTTTTTTTAACCTTGTATATTTTGAAAATAAAGCGTTTGAGACATCAAAGAACTGTTTGCTTAAGGTCAAACAGCCGAAGGAAGTACCAAGACCCTGACTCCTGGGTGCATTTCCCACATGGCACTCCATGCTTTCCCTATGAAGACCAGCGCTGGGAAAGGCTGTCCAGTACTGCAGAAGCTACAAGTGCAGACTAATTACAGGATGCCATGCCAGCACTGGATGACCTTGTAGAGCTAATGCCTGAATGTGCTGGGAAGCACAATGCATTACAGAAGGTGCTGGTTCATTTTCATTAAAATGCTTTACTTTAAGTACTGGGCCACGATAATAAAAATATACAAGTTATTCTTGAACACCTATGTTTTAGTTACTGTATAAACATTTTTTGTATAAACACTTTACATAGAGCATTTAGGATTAATGTATTTAAAACTAAAATGTATCATTCATTTGGAATAGGGATCATCAGTCAGCAAAATATCTCTGCAAGATGTATTTTAAGAAAAACCTTCTTGAACTTATGGATATTTATTCCTTACAAACTCGGGTGGTTTTTCTTTTAGAGACATCAATTTAAGTTCAGAAATGACATTTGTCCTGGCAGTTTGCTCTTAGTTCCTATCAAGCCAATGTTTGTACTTTGATTTGGGTCCCTGTGCACGAGATCAGCAGGCTTTATTGCCCCTGTACTTCTAGGGAGAGGCACTGGAGGAAGATGGGAGGGCAGGAGGAGAGAGAGGTAGGGATGCTCTGCTTTTGTATCTTGGCCAGCAGATACAATCTTCCACGCTAGAGCTCCCTTGAGCTGGTAAAGTCTCCATGCTGGCACATTGCAGTGAATTTTAGTGACATCATTAGCTCTCCCTGTACTGCCACTCAGTGGCTTCCCAGTCTGATACAGCAAGGAAGCAAAAGGACATCTAGAGATTTTAAATAAGTTATTTAAATTAGATAATGTTCTTCAATATCTAAACACAGAAATGTATGGCCCATTTTGTAAGAAAACCATAATAGACTGATGAAAAAACCTGCCCTTTCCTTCCTTCCTTCCTTCCTTCCTTCCTTCCTTCCTTCCTGCCTGCCTGCCTGCCTGCCTGCCTGCCTTCCTTTCTTCCTTTTTTCTTTCTCTCTCTCTGTCTCTCTCTCTCTCTGTCTCTCTCTCTCGGTCTCTTGCTCTCTCTCAGGTCTGAGTTGGGCCTAGAAACTTGAGCCTTCTGATCTCCTTTGATTTCTTTAACTGGTAATAGGAGTTGTTAGTCTGTTTGCCCTTAGTCTTACAGTCTCTACGATACTGCGTTTGTCTGGATGTGTAAGAATGTTTGTATTCACGTGTTTGCATGTTGTTTGGCCTTGCGTTACATTTACAAACACTTTCTAGGTCTGGGTAGCAAGTCTTTCACTCACGGGGAAGAGGAGATGCTGAGCAGCCTAGCATAGCATCACAGACTATTAACTATCTTGGAAGACAGTGGCAGGAGGCCCATAGCACATATATGTACTTGTTTTGTTTTGCAGGTCTTTTGGGCAGTATTTAAATCACAAAGCAATCAGTGCCTGCATTGAAGATAATCTGTTCCTCTTTGCCTGCTCTATCTCAGCAACCCCACCTCCAACTCGAGGTTCCAGGCTGCCCTCCCTCTCTCTGCAGTTATTTCCCAGGCTCGACTAGAGGGAGCTCCAGACTAAATTGCTTTCAACTCTTAAATCTGTATGTGTCAGATGAGATCAGATTCAAACTAGGTTCCACTGTCTAACAGTGTTGGCTCAAATCAAATCAAAATAACTGTTACTGGGACATGATTGGAAGTATATTTACTTTGTTTCATGCCCTAATTGTCCTGTCATGCCATCCCAAGGCAGGATACAAGGGAGCGGATGGATCAGAATTGCTTTCCTGGTGGAATCGGGTCCCTTGGTTCTGTTTCCAGGTTGGTCTCTGTGACTTCAAGACCTTCTTGATACATTTCCACCTGAAAACAAAAACACTGACTCTAGTCTTTTAGCTTCAAATTGCATAAATTTGCAAGATTTTCTCACATTCTCTATAGTTTTACAGCCTAATAAGGGAAAACAGTCCCTGAGGAATTTCTGCTGAAAACCACAAAGCTGCAGAATTCGATCCATCTTTGTTGGTCACTTCTAGTTTTTGAAATCTACTTCTGTGCTTTACTTTCATACTGGCTCCTTAAACTACAATGTTTTCTCTTTACAGAACACTAAAGTCAAATGAGCACTGCAAGCCTCTTGCTGAAATCCACAGGGTGTCTCTCTTTCTCTGGAAAATGAAGCTTTACCTGTACTTTGTTCTTTTTCCTTCATTCTTTTTTCATACCCTTTGTTTATCTTTTTTGAAAACAACTTTTAACAACTAAGGCAACGTCGGTGTGAAATCTCCTGCTATGGTAGACAGTGGGAGATAAAGTTTAAGCCCTGCCCCATTACCTGAGATAATTTTCCAAGGGATTTAGAAGGGCAATGTGATATGTTAGAAAATGTGCTTAGGGTTTCATGATTTACAGTTCTAAGATTGCTGCAAAGTTGATTGCATTTGGGAACTTTTGCTTCTTTTCTCCTGTATGGATGGCGGCTCTTCCATGAACGAGGGTATAAGGTATGGTTTAGCCATGGCCCTTGTCACGTATCTATTAGAAAGATTCCTTCCTTTTAGGACCCATGTTCACCACTGTTACATCCAGGTCCTACAAAAAATTAGGAAGAAAGGGAAAATAAAAATGACCACTTTTTTCATGATGGCTATTGTGTTGATGAGTGAAATATAGGGAAGCTGTGTGTCCTCTCTGAGGGAGATAATGCAAAGCCTTGTAACACAGATGGCAGGTAGGAGGCTGTCTAGCTGACAGCAGCAGATAGGAAGGTGTAGATTTCATTTTATTTGACTGGTGATATGAACATAGTCAACTTCTGTGAAGTGGAGATGTTTAGGAGTGAATAAGAGAACTTTCCTTTCTCCCATAGTGTGGACGACCCTTCCTATCAGCATGTGCCTCAGACTTCATTTTGAGTTTAGACAAGAGGAAGCACGCTGGACAACAATACTGACCTTGGTGACACCTCCAGTGATGTCCTGTCTCCCTGGCACCAAGTAAAGACAAGAGCTGCCATGCTCACCCTAATACGGATGGACTTCTTGTTGTTACTGATGTTCCCAACTCCATTTCCAATCTCTCCTTTGAAATTAAGTGGGAAACACTTGAAGTCTTCTAGGGACTTTGGTCAGGGTGCTCTCCCTTTCCTGGCCAGGAAGTAAATACATGAACTGAGTTCTCTGGTGGATTGATCTGTGAAGAGTGTCTCAGAGAAGGGAAACAACAGATCCCGACTCTCTAAAATCTCCTGGCCAGGCCTTGAGCAGAGTACCCATGAAGTACCTGAGTTTGCAGAACTACCTGAGTAGCTCATGGTCTTTCCAAAGCTTGTTTTTTTGCCTTTTCAGTTCTATGACCTACCAAACATTCTTTAAGTGTTTTCCTTTATGTTGCCCTGAGTCCATTCCTTTGTTGCTGACTTTCCCTCACCCTACCCTATCTGCTCTACTCTCTTGTTTCTCTGGCCCACTTTATGTATCGTTGAAGAATACGCTCCCCGTCCTGGAGTTGGTACAACTTCAGGGTTTCCAATTGCTTACTGGTCTGTATCTGGATTTCTCAGCCTGGATTTTTAACACATTCCATATGCTATGTATACCTTCTTTTTAAAGAAGGGAGAGTCCAAAAAATACAGGGGTAGGAATCAGAATAGAGATCGTAAAAATAACATGGGGGAATTGATTATTGGTATCTCAAGGATTTTTCTTTTAAATGTGTAAATATAAGAACAAATAAGATACGCCTTCTTCTTTAATATTCTGTGCTTCAAGTATTGTCCTACTTTGACTTTTCCTTTGAACATATAATAAGATTGTATCAACTTGGGGGGCAGGCAGAGAGGAACAAATATATCTGGCTGACAATCTTGGGCTTCCCTACAACAAAAGAACTTATTTTATGAAAATCTGAACTTTAGAGCAGCGTCTAAGCAGGGAGAGTATTGGTATTATCTATGAGTCTTATTAATTCTACTTCTTGATGATTCTTTGAAGTCTTCAAGCTTGCTGTCTCAAGCTTATTTTCATTATCTCTTAGGGACTTTGCTTACATGTTCCCAGTCTCAAGTTTATACCGCTTCTCTGTTTATCCATGTGTTATTTGCATTCACATTCCATTAGTTTGAAACATGTTCAGGGAGTAAGTTTATTCAGTGGGGGGGACTAGGACAGATCCATTGCACATTTGCCTTAGAAGCCTGTCTAAATGTTTTTCCATGTTTTCTTCAACCAGTAATGCCATTTTTCAAAAGAAAATACATGCTGATGTTTGCTGTATAATTCTAGTTGCTTTCTAATGGCTTAATGTAAAGTTTTATGCTAAAACATTTGCTCTCTGAATATTATTTAATTTGACAAGTTTTTCTTAGTCCATTTAACTATCATCCTTGATTATGGAAAATCATTTAAAAGTTACCTCTGCAGTAATGTAGTAAAAATGTGTCAGTTGGATTTGAGCTATTTCCATGAGAAATCTGTCAGTCACAGTGATGGACAGGAAGTATTTTTCTCTCAAATGAGTTTCTGCCTTACTTTCACCTCATCCTTTTTATTTGCTTCAACTCTTTGATGGCTAGGAGGAGCTTCAGTTTCTAGCAAGCAATGGCTTTCTGTTTGCAAAGGTCCCGCTTTCCATTCTCCATTGCATTTAAATCATCCAGTTTTTTCCAAGTTGTCAAATATGTGGTCTATCAACTAAAAATATAAATCCTGATTTTTCTTCCCTAGGATGTTTTTGAATGAAGTGTAGTTTATAGCTGAGGCTATGTTAACAGAGGTTGATACCAAATGACCCATGCTATCTGTGATAAAGGAAGTATTATACTTCTTTGTCCTTTGAATTAATTGATTGATTCATTCTTTCATTCACTGAACAAATACCTATGGAATGTCTACTATATGTCAGGCAGTATAATAGGCATTGGATGTATAGCTGATGAGTATAACATGAATCAGTTTCTGCTCCCTTTGACCTTCATGGAGGGCAATTGAACAATTACATAACTATCATATAATTCATTGCCTTACCATAAAAGTACTCTTTGTACCTAAAATGATGGAGATCATAGACTGTTGCATACTTCACCATTTTCTTTTCCTCTTTGAACAAAGATGAACCCCCCCCAGCATTTTATGAATGGATTTATGTTCTTCTTTTACTAGAAAGGTTGTGCTTGTTCAGAGTTAGATATATGTTCCTGCTCATCTAGTCCTTCTGTAGCAAGAATAAATTTCCCAACTTTTTGTTTTGAATTTTGTCACTGAGCCCAAGTCATACACTTAGCTATACCTGCCCTGTTTTCCTATCAGTCCCCCAACCCTGGAATTGTAGAGGGGAACAGGTACTGAGGGAACAGGTACTGACAAAACACTGCTGGCTAAAGCAAGCTATTCTCCAATGTCTTAAAAGTGGCTACATGCCTTTCTTAAACCTCCATACCTGCACAAGACCTTGCCCAGTAGTTACAATTTGTTTTAAATACTGTACTACCCTATTTGTATCCTTTTATTTGTTTTTGTAAACTAGAAGAAGGATAGGACTTCTGCTTTAAGAAGGAGATCATAAACATGATGACACACTAGAAAAGAGTTTGGCATTGCTAAAGAAATTAGTCCTTTAACCCTGCAGCATTTTGTGGGTATACTGGCATACAAGGTGATGTGAGCCCTTGACCAATCTTCTTATTAGGATTTACAAGGTGCTTTGACCTTGCTCAATCTCTTGGCTACATATTTAGATCTCATAAAAGTTCAGAGCTGTGGGGAGCATTCTTTTTCCAAGTCAAATGAAATATGTAATGTATTTTTATTGAAACATGAAATATGTATGTGTAAAATTCAGGTAGTTGTTCTACATATATATATTTGTAGGTAAAGATGTTTATTACTTTATGATTTTTTTGTTTATGAGTTACTAGAATATCATTTTCAATATTTTATGGGAATTGTTTCATAATTTATTTATATATATGCATGTGGCTATATTTTCTGAAATAAATCTTGGCATGCATAATGTTACTTATAAGAATATATTAGTAGATATGGACTCTGTAAGCAGAAATATGTAAAATCTTTCTGAAAATTCTAGGACTTTCGAACCCTACCAATTAGGCATATAAATGTGTTGTTCATTGCAGTTTAAGTCTCAGGGACAGAAGCTGATTAATTCTTTGTTTGGTTCCAGCGGTAAAATTGTATATTGAGAAAAATACCATTACTAATTCAATATATTGGTAGGAATTTAAATTCTCTAAACTTACAAGTGGGTCTTTGAAACTGCCACGTCCCTGGGGGTGGGTGTAAAACTGAGTCTCTTTTCTGTGCTCTAGTTGCAATAATTCTGGATCCAAAATTTGACCCAAAGATAGGTTATGTGAGGGCATCAGGAACAGGGTCAGGGGACTAACCAGATTCAAACAAGAATCACTTATTTCGGCAAATACTGAAGGCCAAATTCCATCACACACTGCAGCACAGGAGAATGGGAGCCAGTAAGATTCACAAGGAAAAAAGTTTTGTGGCTAAACAGCTCAGCTCTCTGTCAAGCACAACAAAGAGTAAAGCACCAAAGCTATTGCCAAAGGCATCAGCGAGTTTCCAGTGAATTGAGTGCAAACTAGTAAATACTCAGGAGTCCCTCTATTGAAATTACAGTATGAAACAAGTCCAGGAGGCCCTGTTTTTCTGAGCAAAGGCTTCTTTTCCCTCCAGAATAATGACTCTCAGAAGTCCTGATTAGAATTTCATTTCAATTTGCCTCATTCTGTAAATAATACCGGTATATTTATGGCATTAACATGGTTTCTGTTGCATTTTGCCAGTAGTTTAGAATTTATAATATTAAAAATCTATCTCAAGGAAAAAAGCCTTTTACTTATGCAATCAATTGTCATAGTTATTTTTCTCTTTGCTGAGACAAAATATCCGACCCTTGCAAGTTGAAGGAGGAAAGGTGTATTTCAGCTCAGTTTGTAGAGATTTCAGTCCGTAGTCGGCTGGCTCCAAGGCATGGCATGGCAGAGGGGCATGGGAGAAGAGAAAAAGTCCATGGTATGGTAGGCAGGAGTCAGTAAAGCAGCAGGTAACAACCTCCTTTCCCCTTTGACCTCACCAAGGGACAAGCCTTCTGGGTGGTGCCACCTATAGTCAGGTTGGACCTTCCCATTACCCATTCCAGGAGATATGATAAACCAGTTCGTGAGCCAATCCAATGCCAAATACCCTTAATTCCAGTATCCATCAACGAGTCATCTCCCAAAAGCCTCATCTATGGGCGCCTGAGGCTTTGGGGCTACATCTAGATACAGCAGTTGATTTTTTACATGTTTACAAATATATGTTGAAAGATAAACTGAGGCAACTAAAATATTAATTTGTTTCAGCATTTAGCAACACATGTATTGGGTGGATCTCAACTAGGGTGAAGGCACAATTTTTATAAGGTGAGCTCAGGGAAAGGGAAAGGAAATATTCAGCTGGTTAAATGGACAATAGCCTTATTCGGATCATTTTAACGGAAAGCCCCTCATTCAAGGTTAGGTGGTGGTTTTCATCTGGTTAGGGATAAGAGATGGAGTTAGTTGGCAATTTATGATTGGCCTAGAATGTGTCTGAGTTGGGTTTTAATTTTCTTACATAGGAACCCAGGGCACTGTAGCTACTACATTGAGTGACTTTCTATTTAAACATTTAACACATGAAATGATTGAAAGCTTAAATTTAAAAAGTATTTTAATAGAAGCTGGTATTTGTTTATTCAGAAACAACACTGATTTTCTTTAAAAGGAAATTCTGGTTGGTTAATTGAAAACGCCCAACATGTTCTTTCCCTTTAAGAAGTCAGAAAGGAAAGGGATACATTGTTTCTCTACATTGTTTTTTTTTGTGTTGTTAGTTTTACATCGTTCCTGGCTGAAGTTCGGCTGTAGTGCTTAGTTTGCATCTATATTCAGCCATGTGTGTGTATTTGTGAGTGTGGGATGGGACAAGTGGATTGACAGCTTCTAAAATGTGAGGACTGGGAAGATGGAGAGGAGTTCTGCGAGAGGAAAAGGATGCTGCTTGTGTAATGTCTGCTCTATTTACCTACTACTCTGTAATAAATCACCTCAAAACTTAGGGGCTTAATACAAAGAGTGCCCAATTTGCTTGCTAACAAATCCAGATGAGGCTCACAGGGAACAACTTGTCTCTATCTACATAGGTTGGATTACATGTTTGAAGGCATCTTTCTCTCTTTGTGCCATCTCTAGCATTTTCCCTATTGACTCTTTGTCTCATCCTTTACAAGGAGGGCTCAAGATAGCTGGGTCATGGTGGCTTAGATCCCCCGGAGAACAAGGAAACTGCAAGGCCGTTCACAGCCCAGCCTGGAAAGTCATTCTGCACCCTCACCCCTGTGCCTCTGTGTCCAGCAGGCGATCCAGGGAAGCTCTGGTTCATGTGGAAGGGACCCGGGGGGGAATACAAATGTCAGAGAAAAGGTTATTGAGGAGATCATGTTAAGCATTATTACAGTGGAGTCTCTGGACCCAGACCATCTAGGTTCAAAGCTGACTCTGGCCTTTTAGGACAGCTGAGCTTCCTCTTGCTTAAGCTTGTTTTCTTGTCAGCAAAATGAGGGATGACAATTATGTCTGCTTCATAGATTGTTATGAGGATTAAAGGAAGCAGGAGATAGTGCTTAGCACGTAAATTGCTCAATAAAAGTTCTCATCATTATGATTTCACCTATGTGATAATTTACATGATAATGTGGATTTGTGGAAATAAAGTGTTTTTTTTTACAGAAGGCCATTGAAAAAATTGTAAGCTTTTGTGTGTTCCCTCTGTCCCCTGGAGAGAACTCACATGGCTCTTGTTTCCATTTCTGCCCAGTCACACGTAGTAATATTAAACACTTGAATGTATTTCCACCATCAGACACACTAGGATGAGATCAGTCACAGAGCACAAATGTCAGGTAAGGACACAGGGGAGGATACAGTGGACACTCTTGCAGTGATGTGTTTAAATAGGAAAGTTTTTTTCATGTGAACATGAAATTCACAACTATATACTGTCCAGTGTAAAGGTAGACATATTTTAAGCATTTCTTAAGAGACAGACATTGTGCTTTGAACAATTTAACCTGTAAAATTCACAATTTAGAGCAGCACAGACAATTATCAATCAGGATAACACATTGAACAATGGTCAGTGAAACTCCATAGCAAGAGAGCTCAATCTCCCACACTTCATAGATGTAAATCACATACACTTTTTACTGAGAAAAATCTGATCTTAGTTGAATTCACTGAGTCAGATCTCCTTAGTGTCACAACAAACAAGAGTTCCTTCATTAGACCAGCTCTCAGGACCAAGAAACTCAACCCAAATGATCGCTGTTGGGACACATTTCACAGTAGCAGAGATTGATTTAGAGTGCACATTACACGTGGTCAGCCATATCAACACATGCATTGAAAATCTCCTCCAAGCAAGAAAAAATGTCTGGAGACCAGAAGATATACATATAATTATGCCAACATGAACTTTCTTTAGCAACATCTATCATTTAAATTCTAGGCTTCTTCTGGAAATGAAGACTTAGGGAACCTTGCTCTCAATATCATATAATTTATGGAAAGTACTTCTCATTCGTACTTTTTCTTCTGTTTCTTACCTCCTAAAGGTTCAATTTTAAAGCATATTAATATTTCACATTTACCCAAGACATATAACAAAAGTGAAGTAAATGGAACCCCTAAAATATTATCTTATACAACAGTTTATTATAATTTTTCCATTTAATTTTGTTATGATTCTTTCTTGTCTTTCCCAGGAACTACATATTTGGTTTGGGATTAATGCTCATAATCTCTATTTAAATGTACCTTTTCCCCCTGTAGTTGAGATGAAGAAGGACTATAAAAGTTGTTAATGAAGTACCTGAGTCCCAGAGGCACCCAAAGCAGTAATAGTTTTTAAAATAACAAGCTCATGAATAATTCAAATCAGTGGATGTTGTAGTGGTGGATTATTTTCCTTAGTATTATACAATAAAATTTTTAGTATGCTCTACCTTAGAGGTAGGCAAACCAATGGGCTGGAACCAGGTGTGAGCCACTGAACTTGTTATAAGGCTTTTATCATGGCATCCTGAGTGAGATGAAGAGGTTGGGATTTTTTTTGTTGTTAAATCCCACAAATCAATTTGGTTGGAATATACAGCAATGTTGTCACTGCTGTTTTAAAAATAAGAAACACTAAATGTGATAGTTGTAATTAATGATGGAAGCTTTGCTAGCCCACAAATGAAATAATTTTTAGCTCATTCATTTACTGAGAACTTGAATAACTTGCTTCATGGGAAAAATGGGGGTTATGACCTTTATTATGCAGGTGATCCTCTTTTAATAGACAATTGTTTTCTGTTTGGAGCATTTGGACTAGTCTTACAGTTGTGTCAGTTGGTTATCACTTTAATAAATATGAGGTCAACTTGCATAGGAAATATGTAGCCTTTCTCAAAGCATAAAAGTAGACTCCCTTTTGTTTTTTTAAAAATTTTTTATTTTTTTTAAATAAAAGTACAAAAACATATTAACAAACAGACACCAATTAGCATAAAAAATAGTACAACCACAACTGATCTATAGACAAGGTGATATGGTAGACTCCCTTTTGGCAGCGTAAGACTTGTTTCAGCACAGATTCTCTTTAACTTACCAGAAACATCAGCATTTAATTTGTTTTACATTGGATGGCCCCATTGAGATCACAGGGCCCATGAAACACATTGAAGCGAAGCTTTCCAAGGGAGTGAGAATAATTGTCATTTTGGACCTGGGAGCTGAGATCAGCTTTTGATTTTTTTTTTTTAACAGAACACTTGCAAGTATAAGCCCAATGAATTATGTCTGTGACAGCAAAAGGATTAGATTTCCCTTTATGCATTTATTCAAAAAAGGATGGCTTGAGTCTGTACTCCCCTGATTACTGGCAACGAACTCTTCTCAGATATTTTTGGATGACAGAGGTATTTTGGGGAGGCCCCCAAAGGGTATCCATGTATGGTACTCATTCATATCCATATATGATTACAAACCAGTCTGACAGTGGGGCAGAACTTTGTCTGATGTTTCCTCTTTTGGTCTAATTTCCACTCAGCTGATACTTAGCTCAAGAAATAATTTACTGGGCTTTGTCATGAGTAATCAAACATCTGCATCAAAATCAAGAATCATATCTACAGGTGTCAAAACATCCATTCTTGGACTGTGAATTAGTCATCACACAATAACAAATAAACTTTCTGAATCTCAATAACTTAAAACAAGAAAGGTTTATTTTTTTCACAGAATAAAAGGTATGTGTCTTTCCTTGGTAGCTTTCCTGTAAGTGCTTGCTAGGAGATCCAGTTATTTCACATGTTGTGAGTCTAGTCTGTTGTTTGAAACTAGTTGTTTTAAAGATTACTGTGGAAGGACAGGGGTCTTTATGGACAGTTTTGAAGAAGTGGTTTGGTAGCACACTGGCCACATTCCTTTGCCCAGACCTGTTTTCATGGTCTCTACCTAACTACAAGGATACTGTGGATATGTAGCTTTCTAAGTGTTCAGTCATGTCCACCTTAAGGGACTAGTGTTTTTCTGAGTTCTAGGCAGAAGTGATCTAGCTGGGCATGACTATAGATATTATTTTGATCTTGAAACCTTTGAATGCATCCCAAATCCTAAAGGACCAACAGAACTGATAAGACAGTCAATCATGTCCAGCTACAAATGTTTACCTGTTTATTAGCAGACCTCAGACATACTCAGTTTTTTTTGAGAACACGCTCATTCTGGTTGGCTGTGGCCGACCTTTGTCTAGCTTAACATAGAACCCCTTGTTCCTGCCTTGAGGTATGTTGTTTTTTTCTCTTGTCTTGTTTTTCTGCCCAATCCACGCCTTTGTCTGTAATTTCCAATAAACTGTACTTTGTGTAATCCTGACTCTGTCTTCCTATTTTTTTTTTTTTTTTTAGTCTCATGATAACTTCTGTCTTTTGAGGCTGGTTCTCATGAACCATAACTTGCTTTTTCTGAAAGAAATGAAGAGAATGTCGCCCCCTCTGCCTATCAGCAATGATTCTGCCCAAATTTTACCTCTTCTGAATCATAAAACGGATCATTCTTACCTCAGCATTTTGCCGCTGTTTTTTATATTATGATTTCTGACATATTTTGAAGATGAAAAAACTGAAACCTAATCCAGGAGTCCTGCTTGGAACAGGATTCCATAATTTCTCTTCATTTTATCCCGTTCTGCCCCTAGATTTAACATATATAGGACAAACTGTTCTTTCTGTAGTTGTAAAGCATAAATTCCTTTTCAGTGTTCATCTATCCAGAGAATAGTTTCAACGTTAAAGTATAAGGAGAACGCGTACTGGGCAGGTTGTTTATACCAACATCATTTAAAGTCCAATTCTCTCAATAAAAGTAATCTGAAATACTGATTTTAGTTTATTTTCAGTCTCCTTCGAAGGGCGGAAGAGTGTTGGAACTAGGCTGAACTCACATTAAGTACGGAGTGATCTATCGGATAGAATTGCTTCCACAACTGTAGTGCAGCAGTGGGTCAAAACTGTAAGGGTACATCTTCTTTTCTTTTTTTTTTAATCTTCTTTTCTTTTCCCTCCCTTCTTCTTTCTTTCCTTTCTGGGTTATCGTTATTATTTTTAAATAACAAGTCAGGGTAGGTGTTGTCTGGCAGTGATACTAGTCCTTAATGATGCCACATTCACTATTGCTAGGATTTCCTTGTTCTTGTCCTCACCTTCTGGCGAGGAAATCACGGTTGCAGACTTCATTTAATGTGGTATAGTAAACGAGACTGAGTACAGAAGCAGGTGTGAAAACCCGAGTCTCCTTTAAAGCAGACATCATAAAGATTAACAAAAGTATAAAACTGTCATTCTTTTTATTGTTAAGTTTTGCTCTGAAAAATTCATTCCTAGTACACATATTTGCTGTCACTATGTATTGTTTATTGTTGTTTTAAAACAAATTAAACTGGATGTGGTGGCACATGTAATCCTGGCACTCTGAGGCTGAGGCAGGAGAACAGCAAGTTGAAGGCAACACAGCCGCTTAGTGAGACTCTATGTCCAAACAAAAATGGACAGGGGACGTAGCTCACTGTAAAGCAGCTGGGTTCACCCTCAAGAATGAGAGACAAACCCAGGGAATGTGAGAGAGAGCGAGAAGGGAAGAGAGACTGACTGACTTCTTCGGGGTCACTCAGTGATTTTTAAAAGCAGTAAAGGAATTCTGAAACCGAAACATTGAAGGAACGCTACTTTTTTAAAACAAAGCTGTCCATTTATTGTATAACATGTGTATCACATTCCTCCTTCTCAGTTTATCGCGTGCCTGTTACCCAGTTTCCTCACAGTTATGAAAGTTTCCTAATTTTTATGGAGTTAAGTCTGTCAGTTTAGTCCTCATATATCTTTATGCCCTGCTATTCTTGTGTTTGTACTTTTATCACTAAACATTATCTAACGCTTATGTTGTAATGCTTAGACACTTGGCTTTTGTATAATATAACATGGAAATTATTTTCCCAAATGAAAAGCTAGCTCTCTCAAGATCATGCATTAAACAAGTCATCCTTGCTGCTCTTTACATTTGGTAAATTCCATTACACATTTGACATTTTAAGAAACATATATCTTTTCTTCTAGTCTTTGAATATTTCCACGTTACAACTAGACCTCTCTCATTATAATTTCTTTATAATGTGACTTTGAGACTAGTATAAAAAGCCCTTCAGTATGTTTCTTTCTTAGAAGAATATACGTTATTTTCATCCATTTATTTTCTCAGCTAAAATTTTGTATTTCTATCTTTTTTTGGTATCAGGAATCGAACTCATAACCTTACACTCGCCAGGCAGGTGCTGTGCTGCTAAGCTATATGCCTGGCCCCAGATAAAATTTTAAGTAGCTCCTTAGGTTATAAAACCATACAGAAGTGTGCTTATGAGGATGAGTCTGTCTTTTATGTGTTCAATAAAGTTTTGTATATTATTTCTCACAGGTTTTGTACTTTCTTCCAGGTTTTTCTCTTATGGTTTTATTATGTTCTTCCCAACTTTCTAGGGATATTTGGTTAGTTGCATAAGTTTCTCCTGTGTCTGCTCCTCCATTCCTAGCTGTAGGGACTTTTGCTTACTCCCGCGATGGGTTTCCATTTCCTCTGTCCACCCTTAATGCGAGCCTATTGATACTTCATAGTTGTTGTGACTCATCTTTTACACACTTGCATTATATTGTATAAAGCCTGAGGGTGACTCATTGATCTTCTCAGAACAGATTTCAGCAGGTCTCTCCAGAAGGAGGCCCTGTGTTCCACGTTCCAAGGTATCCTTAGTTCTGGCACCTGTTACTTTCCTTGTATCTTTTTTTATTCCAGCAGCAGTTTTATGATCCTGTTGAGGGTGTTCTCTTTTTTGTTACTCTTAGAATGCCTTAATTTAGGCTGGGTGGCTTCAAAGGAAGTCGAATCACTATACTGAGGTTTTGGCTGATCTTGACTCTATGTATTCCTCGAGTGAAGGCAAAGTGAATGTAACACAATTTTTTCAAGATTCCAAAAATTATTTTTCTTAGTGTTCAAGCATGATGAAAAATTATCTGGCCTACACTACTGGGGTAATGCAGGAGAAACATAAATTTAGGTACTTTATTAAAAATTTCCAGTATTATTTCCACTTTCTTCTTTTTTCTTTTTGAGGCAAGTTCTCGCTTAGAAGGTTAGGCTGGCCTTGAGCTCACTTTGTAGCTCACGCTAATCACAAACTCACAAAGATCCCCCTGCCTCAGCCTGCCAAGTGTTAGAATTACAGGTGTGTGCCCCCACTCCTGGCCATATTTGCACTTTGCATTTAATTTGTAAGGCTAATTCTCTTGCTAGTGGAACAAAGATATAAAGGTAGTTTTAAAGGTCATGTTTGTATTATACTGTTCAACTATGCCATACGCGATCTTTGAATTTTCCATTCAACTAAGTAAATTAAGAATCGATGCAAAAGTACTATTCATTGATAAAGGATAATGTTACAAACAAATAAGTTGAATGCTACAAATTTAATAGAAATTTAAAAAATAGAATAGTTTTTAAAAATAGCAATATGAATACAAAATATCATGTCAGCATCAGGAGGTAAGTTTGAAAAGCATGAAGTGAGTTTTAAAAACATTCAAATGATGCTATTCTCTATAATTGATAAAAATAATAAAAAATAGTAAATTTTGTTTAGGTTTCCTCCTTTCAAAAGTAGGAGCATATAAAATGCTTTGTAGATTTCCATCTCATAGGTCTTTTTACAATTAGAGCTTAAAGAGCTGCAAATATTTTAAATATTCATTCATTTTCTGAATGCGATTGAAAATTATATGAAAATATACGCTAGTAGAATGAGGGATTACCATTCCCAGGAACAGTACAGGTACCTGTCCTTCAGGTATATTATATTCTTGGTGATAGATTGTTTAGATTTCATAAGTTACAAAAACAGTAACTCAGAGACCTATTCATTATAGAAAAATTGATCATAATTATAAGTAAAATTTGTATTTTATTCTACAGTTTTCCCAAAGAACTGACTAATATTCTAATGACTTTGCCTATTTAAACAATTAAATTAGCACTTAATGAGAAAGAAAACTGGTAGCCAATTAAAGACCAAAGTAATACATGCACTGCATTTTCTAGCAATTAATTGATAACTTGCTTACTATGGGTTATCTAACAATTAACCAGGAAAACAATCCTAGGAAATAGAAAAGCATTAATGCAAATAAGTTTTGGATTTATTCTTTTCAAATCCATTTACCACATTATCTAATCTGGCATATGCAGAAAGCCCTCCTGAAAAATTAATATTAAAAAATACCTCTGCAGCCTTCTGGTTTTGAGAGTTCTAATTGTTTTGCAACATAAATTGCTAAAGCAAGAAATTGTTGAAGACAGTTCCAGTCATAGGTCTCTGAATGAAAATAGAATGGAAGAGTTTTCTAGGTGTTACCATGTATGTTGTAGACTGGCTAGTCTCAGTATGTTCTTGACTTTGGGGACTCTTGATATGCTTAAGTTCATGTACACCATGACATGTAAATACCACCTCCTCCACCAACAAAATATATTATGACCATGAGACACATTAAGTTTGCCTTCTCTCTACATGATTTTTTAAAGGAAATTAACAATGGTTGTTATATTGCATATTGTTATCTTCAAAGTATTTGTTCAGATTGCCAGGTATAGGCATGCAAAATTGATCAATTAAGCGTTAAAAGTTCCTTTCAATAAACCAACAGAAATTAGTAGTACAATTATCTTAGCTACCTTGTATATATATATATTTTTTTCTTTTCTCCTTTCTGCTATCCAAGTTATTCTTTCCTTTTGTGCAACTTTCCCTTTCAGAATATCTCCATCATATTTAAAAAATTCATTTTTAATTTTAACTTGACTCTTCAACAGTTTTTTATTAAAAATTTCATGGTACTCAAAATGAGCTGCAATGCTTTGTACTGTGTAATGACTGAAAATTTTTGAAGTAAGATTTATATTTGCAGCTCTTCTGAATGAGATCTACAATCTTCAGTTACAACCTTTACGGGTTAGCCAACTGTCTGAAATTCCAATCACATAATGTAACATTTGACAATTTGGGGAAAGCATCACTAGTATCACGTAAATGAATGACTACTTTTGAGGGAGGTTCAACCTCAACAGTAATGATATTTGAGGCAGGATGATTCTTTTGTACAGAGAACTCTCTTGTGCATTGCAAGATACTGTATTTAGCTGTATCTTTGGATTCTATTGAGAGATGCCAACAGCAGTGTCCCACTATGACACTGAAAAGTGTCTCCAAAAGTTCCCAAATATTCCCTTGGGGCAAAGTCACCCACCCTAGCCCCTATGCTGAGACCATCAAAGAAGTATATTCTGCTGATCTGCATCCTATGGTTCTATGCAGTGCCTAAGAATGGTTTCCTTTTAGTGGTAATATATGCATGTGCATCATTGATTCTAACCGTGCTCAAGGTGTTCTTAGAAAGAACAAGGACACCATCCTATGGATTGAAACCAAAGGGATATGCAGTGATAAAATGCCTGGTGTGAGGTGTGCTTTCCTACAGATAGTCCAAGTATTTGACATGGAAGTTTATAGGTTGCTAAAATTTTTATTCACTTTTACAGGTAAAATGAGCATGTTTTTTTTCTGAGTGATGCTGCATTAATCACCAGAAAAATGTTCTGATGTACAAGAGATATCCTTATCCTGAGCTTTTGAAACAGAGGCTCAAGTGTTTTGCAGGAATATTAGTCTTGTGTTGACTCATAGTTTGTCTGTTAGGATATTGTCTTCATTGGGGCAGATAGTAGAGAAAAATTACAAGAGTTTTCTTAAGGCTCAAACACTATCCATCTGTCTCAATGGAACAGTCACAAAATAAGATAATTTTTCTCAGTATCACCACTAACTTCAGTGTGTGTGAAATTATTACCACCATGTACAGAAAAGCCATAGACCATTTTAACTATTTATTACAGTCAAATTGTCAAACCGAAAGTGAAAATGCCAATAATTTATAGCCAGGCCTTAACACACTTTTAGCATTTCATAGATGGAAACTTAAACACATAGAAGTTGCTTTCATCAATAAAAGAAGAAGAGCTGTCCAAGGTAAGGCAGACCAAAATCTATGTGGACAATTCCTCACCAAAAGGATTTCATGTTTAAGTTTTCATTAAATATATTTTTTCCATCCCTTTTCATGCTGTTCGGACTTGACAGCATTGATCTTTTATTTTTACACATTGGACTGAGTTTGGCATCATAAAAACACAAGAAATAAAATGTTAATTTACCATATGAATCAGGTAACAGTGAATTCTACTTTATAAGATGAAACTTGAATATTATAATTAAAGCAATAATGGGACTCCTATGTAATGAACCAAGAATCACCAGAAAATGTTCTTATGTCAAAGAGACATACTTATCCTGGACTTTTAGTCTCAGGTGTTTCACAGGAAAACCAGTTGATTTATTTGTCACTGTCTTTAGTCCAAAAAGTAAATAAAATAAATTTACACTTGCATATTAAACATTAGCTCTATATAATTTCATGAAGTGTGAAGTTTTTGAAAAAGAAACCCAGGTAAGACTGAAACCAGGAATGATTTAATACAGCAATTTTTAATGAGATATTTAAAAAATATTTTTAAAAATTTAAATGTAACATTCTTGTTGAAGATTTGGAAGATATTAAGAGTTACTAGTACTACTCATCATTCTATTTCCCAGTTATAATGCATTTAACATCTTCACCTATTTTACAGAATATTTGCTGCCATCAGTTCACATATTCCAGTAAATATATCTGGTTCTTTAACTAAACAATACACTATGAACATTTCCAGTGACATTAAATGTTCCAACACACTTTTAAGACTTTGGAAAAATTTCTCTATAATGTTTGTAACCAAGATTGACATGATTAAATACCTTTTACTTATTTTTGGTGCTGCAGCACTTCCCAGTTTACAAAATATATGTTGATAATATTAATACATTTTTGTGTGTTTTGAACTTGAATTTAATATTTGAGCCTAAGTCTATTTTAAGCATTTTTACTGTATCTCTTCAGCTGCTATGGCTGGAACTGTGCTCCCTCCAAATTTCCAAGTTGAAGTACAAAATTCTAGTATCTCAGAAAGTGACTTTATGGGAATCAAGGTCATTGATTGTGTCAAAAAGGGTAGCACTAGAGTAGGGTGGAATGCAAATCCAGTGGGGTTGTTTTTTATCAAAAGGGGAGAACTAGGCATAGAAACATAGAGGGAAGATGATGCAAAGAGACACAGGGAGAAGGTAGCCATCTCTGAGGCAAGGAGAAAAGCCTAAACAAGATCTTTCCCTTGGTGTCCAGAATGGACCAGCCAGCTGACACATTGCTTTCAGACTTAACAGGTTTGAGAAGTGTGAGGCAATACATCTCTGTTGCTTAAAGCCAGGTTGTTTGTGCTACTTAATTTTGGCAGTTTTAGGAAATGAACTTACAATGAACATTACACAAAGATTTCCCCACTTGCTACTCCCTCTCCCAATTTTGTCAAGATTCTTAAATATTCAATGCCTTCTATTTCTAGGGAAGAATATACTTTTGTAATGTATCTTTACTTTTATTTTTCTAGCCACTAGTGTTTGTAGCAGACACTTTCTTACTTTACAATTTTTATAGTCTGGAAGTAATGAAAAATAATACTACTTATAACAACAATTAATACTGAATGATTTTTGTTTTCAGACTTCATGCTATATTAAACTCATCATGTTAATTATCTTCTTTATTGCCATGTTAATGAACTTATGGAAATGAAGTACCATCTTCATCATTCATTTTCTTGTTTTGTTTTGTCATATAAGTTGTGTCTTGTGTATTTATGCATTCATTTTACGCTGTCAGCTTTGTTAGTCTGAGAAATGATTGTAGAGTTGTAAATAACTGGACTTGTCCTGTAGAAAAGCAGATCACAATTACTATGCGGTGGAATTTATTTCAGGACTTGGAATTTTCACTTAATGGAATTCCAGTTCAATTGGAATTTCACTATGAATGTTCTAGAATTTCCACAGTGTTTTATTCCACTGCATGCTGCTGTTTGAAGGTAGATGTTGCCATAATCAAATTTGATTGTCATTGTGGCAGTGACAAAAGGTGGCATCTTCAGTAGAGATTAGGTTGTTCAGAGAATTCTTATACATGTGGGTTAGTTATTAGAAGAACAGATTATTTTAAAGCTAGGGTGCTCCTTGTGTCCTGTCTTTTATCATGCATCTGCCTCTCCTTTTAGTATTTTGTCATGTCATGATGTAGTGGGAAACCTTCCTCAGATGTGGTTACTGAATCTTCAATCTCCCAACCTGTAGATTCGTAAACTATATAACTTCTCCTATAATTTAATCCAACCTCAGGTATTTTGTTTCAGCAACAGAAATAGACCAAAAAAAGAAATAATCCTTCTACTCACCCCGAAGGCGGGAGAGAACAGCAGTAAGAATGACCTTTCAGATGATTAAGAAATCAAACAGAATGCAAGTGTTCCTAAGTGACAGTAACAAGCAAGGGGGTTTGCTAAAGACAAGGGGTGAAGATTCAGTGGCTGGAGGCTGGGGAGCTAAGACTCCAGGGCCAGCTGCGAGGAGAGGTGTGTAGGGAAAGTGGCTGTAGAAGGAAGGAAGTAAATCTAGGGGATATTGGACAGGTCAGGGATGACGGGAAGGGTGAGACCGGCAGCCCAGGTCTGGAGTCAGGTGAATGCAGAATTTGTGGGGTGAAAAGGTGGGCTCATGCCAAGGAGCTGTGAGGGAACTTAAGAAGAAGAGAACGGGCTGACAACTGTTCTGAATTGTTGTCAGGTAGGTGGCAGGTACTGGTTAACACAGGGCTGTTGGGGGAAGAGAGCTGTCAAAGCCTGATGTTAGCAAACCTCCCATGTAAGCACCATGCAAACAGCACAAGGGTGGGGTTTGACGGGGACAAAAGAATTATGTTTGATCTTTTTCTCTGAACTCTATGAGGGACCTCCTAAGAAGTGTGTGCTTTCATATTTATAGGAAATGAAAAGTGGAAGGAGCCTAACGAACCCCAGTGTTTTAAGTAGCTTGAAATTCTGAATGGGGGCAGTGAGTATGTATCTGTTGATTCATGACAGCACCTTCCCTAAGTGTCTGGCCTCAGTTAAGTCAATGCCCTAAAGCCCAAGGGTTAATCCTGCTTTGTGGCTGTATTCTAGCTTTTCCGGAGAGGAAAGACACAGCTGTGATTTTCCAAGGGTGTGACATGCCTGCTTGTCTGGCTTGTCTACTGCTGCAAACCTCTTCCTAGTTTCGTCAAGGAGAGGTGCTGAGGTGGGAAATATTCATCCATATTTGATAGTATCAGGTGTGACAAAGTGTCTGTTTATGCATAAGACTGAAGATGAAACTTGGCTAAACTTCAAGTGATATTGAAAATAGAATCCTTTGTGTTTCTTCTTGGGGTTTATTAATGATATTTACAACTGTCCATCAATTCACAGCTGTGTGTGAGATTTCTCTAGTTTGAGGTTCATTCCCTTCATATTCCAGTGGTGCTCTTCCACTTGCTCCTGCCGCTGCGGATTAATCACTCCTCCCCTAGTACCAAATTAAAGACTAAGCACTTGCAAAACATTGTCAGATTCTGCTGTCTGTCAGATATTTATTTTGTATCTCTTCATTCATCAAGAGTTTTCTGGTACCCCAGGTGCCTAGGGAAAATTTATGAACACTTCTGCCTGTACCTGATTCTTCATAGTATATTTCAGTAAAAACTGTACTGTGTTTTTTGTGCATTAAGAGCCGTGTGTAGGTGTGGGGAATATGATGGTGAACAGTTTTTGCCAACAGGGGTCCTGCAGTCTGGTGATAATAGCTGTAAACTTGGGAGTTCCCCAGTATCTTCTTGGCTAAAACTACTGCACTGTCACTCCAGAGCAGGACTTCCAAAGCCAGTTAAGCTTTACACACAGGTCATTTGGGGGAACACTGCAACTGCTAACAGAAATGATATCACTGATATTTCAAAAGTCTAGGGCTGGATTTCCTTGTTGCTGGCTTGCATTTCCAATGTGATCTGGCAACTTGCATGCAACTGAATGTATCTTACCGCATTTTCTTTCATCCTGTCACCTGAGAATTGGTTCCCAACAACTGGGTTTTTTTCAAGTCAGAAAGAGAATGTATTCAGAAAGGCTTATTTTCCCCAAGAGAGTGTATGGGATCAAGGTTGCAGTTCATAAATTCCACCTCATTTTAACACTAAATAATACTGTTGTCTCCACAGGCAAACATTTGTGGCCTTCGCACAGCAGGCGTAACAGTGGACTATAATGTCCCACCATCTTGGCTGAATTTTCTGAGAGACTGTTTATTTGACTATTTAGTGCTGTATATCTGTAGATCTGGCCCTTAACTAGAGACAGTGATGTACAGTACCCTCCTTGCCATCAGCCATACTGGGCTGAACAATTCCTGGATCAAGTTCAAGAGAATAGTCTTCCCTTTTACTCTAGCCCTCCCCTCCACAGGATGCCTTCTCAGTGCACGCTGGTGATACAAAAGTGGGTCAAAGCTATCCATCATTTAATGGGAAGGCACATAAGACTGTTCCATTCCAATAGGATGCAAAAATCTAAGAAATTACAAATAAAAACCAAGCCAAAGATTCAGGAATAGGGCTTTGAATTGGAAGAGAGTTCAGTGAGGAGAGATTCTGAGATATACATATTTGCTAATAAAATAGCTTTATGTATTTACCATAAATATAAAGCCATATTCTTAAAAAAAAAAAGAAAAAACTATGGAGAGGAAGGAAGTGAAGGAAGGAATGAAGGAAGTCAGTCAAGGTTTGGTGTTCAGTGGAACACACAGAAGTAATATATTTTCCTTAGGAAACTTCTCAAGGAAGTGATAGTTCATCCGAGTCTTGTGAAATCAGCTAGTGGAGAAGGGAGAAATTTCAGGTCAAAAGAGCAATGTAAATATTGTCAAGCAGAGGCGTGTAGAGATGAGGCATTGTAACTGCAGGTTGTTGTGTATGGCTTGAGAATGAGAATGTGCAAAGCAGTTTTTTTGAGAAATCGGGAAGGACCTTGCATGTAAGATTTCATGAAGGATCTGAATAGCAACCATGCTTTCACATACCAGTGATCTTACTTAATGCCGAGCTTACCTGATAAAGACACAATGAATCATGCACAAAAGTTAGAAATACTGTAAGATCAGCTCATGAGATCTTTACACTGGGCACACAGAATGGAAGTTTTAAAGGCATGAAGCATCTCAGTAATTGTCAAAGAGGGCTATGTCATTAATATAGACAAACACGCTATGTCTTGCCTCAGTCTCAGAATGTATTAGAGATCCACACATTCGCAGGCTGTATCAGCGTCGCTGCTTGACTTCCCCAAGTACCGCTGATTTCATTAAGTGTTGTGAACTTGGCAATTCCCAGTTCTTTGTTCTACTGCAACCTTAATTGCTAATGTCTAACACTTAACCCTTTTAACACTCAAGTCATATATCACACAGCGAACAATAATGTTTAGGTTACAAAAGAACTAAAGATTCCATAAGACTTTAAAAGGCAATATATTGAGTTAAAGCAAATACTCACTCTAAGTGGTCCGATACTGGCTTAAGGAACCTATCACAGGATATCAAGCAAAGGATGGAAACAGCTTTGAGCGAGGCAGCATCAACTGCCAGGGAGGAATCACAGTGAACTAAAGTGTGGGTCCAGGTGGAAGTCCATTATCCAGGGACTCTCTTGTGTGTACACCACGTGGTCTACTGTAAGGCCATGGGTTAGTGTGCCATGCTGCATTCCAAATTTTCAGGGAGTAGCTTTTTACTATGGTACTAGAGACTTAACCCAGGATCTTCACACAGAGCTATATTCCCAGTCCATTTATGTCTGTCTATCTCTCTGTATTTAAACAGCGTCTGTGTAAGTTGATGCAGCTAGGCTGGAACTTGCAATCCTCCTGCTTCAGCCTCCCAGAGTGCTGGAATTACAGGCATGTGCCAACACACCTGACCAATGGATGATAACTTTTAGCATTTTAGGGAAAAAGGAAGAAAAGACACAATGGTAGAAGCTCAACAGAACAGATTTATACCAGAATAAACCCAAGAAGGACTCCTCCGACTCTTAGATCACACTGGTTCTTCTTGCACATGAGGGGGAGAGCTCAGTGAAGGGTAGTTGTGCCACCTGCCGAGGAAAAGGCTTGGGAAAATACCTGGAGGTGATGATCACCTGAAGGCAATGCCGAGTCACTGTGCGGAGCTGTGCTGGGGGCAGGGTGAGATGGTCCCTGGTCTGATAGGATGGTGGTGGTCAGATTCACTCAAGCATGAGTAAGTTGTCACTTTGTGCTGTGTAGTTGTTCTGTGAGATGAAGTTCGTGGTTCTCTACTTGATCAGATAAGATGGAGGTGCAATCTACTGTAGCTTAGCTTTTGTGCCCCAGGTGGAGAGACCCAGGGCAAGCTGCTGCTCTGTAGGACAGAGTAACTCAGAGCAGTCTGCAGCTAGAAACTGCTACTCTATGGTGGTGTTTATTAGAAAGCTCAAAAGTTTTAAAATAAAATTAAAAAAAAAATAAAAAGCTCAAAAGCATCTGAATCCTTAGAATGTAGAGTAAAACTCACATACCTGTGCCCTGCCTGTGACCTGTTGTATTAAATCTCTAAAGCTCAGACTAGCATTTGGCACTTTATTTATTTGATGGGTGAAGGGGGATAAACTGCATTTTAAGGAAGCTCACAAGCTGATTTTTATGTGAGCTTCTCTTTGAGAATTCAGTAAATGATGGAGACATTTGAAGTGAATTCTAGTGCTATGGAGAATACTGAGATCTCCTGTACTTTACTAAATGGAACAAACAAATCTTGTTTTGAAAACTTAGAAATCAATCTTAAAAGTAAGAAATCATGTTGAGGGCATGAGACTGCTTAAGGTTGTTGAACTGAAAAGGGGACATTATTTCTCATTTTAGTTAGAGCTCTGAGAATGCCACAGAATCTTTACTTTCCAGGGCAAATAGGTATCCCATTCATATATAACATTCAGTGCTTATTCACCATGACAAATTGAAATACAATACAAAAAAGACTTTCTTGGATCAATAAAAAGTGAATTATATTTGAAGCTTATTGAAAACTGAAATTTAAATATTCTGGAATAAGCTGTCCAGAAGCAGCTGCCTGGCTCCTTCTCAGCTCTGCAGCTTCAGCCCACCCACCTTCACCGCACGCTCCACCCTGCCCACAAGGGTTTCCCACAAGCCTTGCATGGCGGCCACCTCCAGCCTCCAGCAGCCTCTCATACACCAGTAGGCTCATTTCCTGCAACAGCTCCTCCAACTTCTCCCAAATTGGCAGCAAATGTAGCTTTTGTATGGTTATGGCAGGGCTGGTGGTGTGGGGAGCATCACAGCCATCCAGGTAAACCAGAGCCTGCCAGCACCCCTGACCCTGGAGGAGGACCCCAACATCCAGGCCATGTGCATACAGGAGAGGGGGCAGATCAAGGACCTCAACAACAAGTTTGACTACTTTGCCAACAAAGTTCAGTTCCTAAAGCAGCAGAACAAGATGCTGGAGACCAAGTGGAGCCTCCTGTGGTGGCAGAAGATATCTGAGAGCAACATGGGCCACATGTTCAAAAGCTACTTGTACAGCAGTTGGACACACCTGGGCCAGGAGAAGTTGAAGCTGGAGGTGAAGCTTGGCAACATGCAGTGGCTGGTGGAGGACTTCAGGAATATGTACAAGGATGAGATCAATAAGCATACAGGGAATGAATTTGTCCTTATCAAGAAGGAGAGATGATGTGGATGAAGTTTATATGAACAAAGTGGAGCTCATATCGCATCTGGAAGGGCTGACCGAAGAGATCAACTTCCTCAGGTTGCTGTATGAAGAGATCAGTGAGCTGCAGTCTCAGATCTTCACACATCTGTGGTTCTGTCCATGGATGACAGCAGTTCACTGGACCTAGATGGTATCATCACTGAGGTTAAGGACCAGGGTGAGAAGATCACTGACCGTGGCTGGGCTGAGGGTGAGAAGCTGTACCAGATCAAGTAGGGAAGGCTGCACGCTCTGGATAGGAAGCACAGGGATGACCTCTGCCATGCAAAGTCTGAGATCTCTAAGATAAACCACAGCATTAGCCACCTACGGGTGGAAATTGAAGCTCTCAAGGGCAGAGGGCATCGCTGGAGTCTGCCTTCTCTCATGCTGAGCAGCACAGGGAGCTGGCTGTCAAGGATGGCATCATGAAGCTGGCCCAGCTAGAGGCCACCCCAGAAGGCGAGGCAGGACAGGGCACAGCAGCTGTGGGAGTTCCAGGAGCTAATGAATGTGAAGCTGGTGCTGGACATTGAGATCGTCACCTACCACAAGCTGCCAGAAAGAAAGAACAGACTGGAGGAGGGGATGCAGAACATGAACATCCACAGAAAGACTACCAATGGCTACACAAGCTCACCCTAAGGGGGCCCCCATACCCCTGATTTCACCTGTACCAAGTCTGCTGTCACTGTGAGGAAGAGCCAGAGCTGTGCTGGGAAGCTGGTGTCTGAGTCCTCTGATGTCCTGCCCAAGTGAATAGGCCCCAGCGGCCTCTCCCAGCCCACACCCCTCCCATGGCTGCTCCAGAGCCTGTGGGGGACACAGCTGTATATGGCAGCTTTGGGAATAAGAGGTCCACCGAAGGCTCAGCCCTAGCACATAGTCCACCTCTGGGGGCAGACTACTGCCCAGGGTGCCCCTTCTTGCCTGTGACTATCACCAAAATACAACTGAATTGTTCTTTCCAAAACAAAGCCTGAGCTGGTTCTGCCACCTGGAAAACGTATTCTAGAGCAGATATTTCTAAAATAGTTTTGTTTGATTATTTCTAACTGTATTCAGAGAGTAATCCATTTTTCTTGGATGAGAGACTTTAGAACTGTTGCTTAAGAGAAATAGGCATTAGTCTGCAGTTCGTAGCCCATCACAGCTTTACTCTGGTGGTGCTAAAAGAAAATAGCAGTGCTAATAAAAATATATCATTATCTATAGTGTATTATAGCAGTCAAGTTCACGGGCTTACAGCGAGTCAGCCAAATGCCACAGATCAAATTTTATATCTACCCCATTTGCTGTATGACATCATGCAATTTATTTAACTTTCTTGAGTGTCAGTTTATTTTAAATTAGGGCATGTTTGTAATGCAGAACAGTGATGTCTGAACAGTTTTAAACCCTTTCCTCCCCTTCCCTCTACTTCTCTCTCCTATGACTCCCATCCATCTTTCAGAGTCTATTTCCTAACTTCCTATCACATTTCCTTTATTTCTTCATCCATTTATTTGTATTTTAGGTTTCTTATATAAGAGCAAACATGTTACATTTCCTTTTCTATGTCCGGCTTATTTGGCCCAGCAGGGTGGTCTTCAGTTCCATCCATTTTGGGGCACATGATAGTATTTATTTTTTCTGTAAGGTGTAATAATATTCCACTGTGTATATACTTCACAGTTTTGTTATTCATTCATCCATTGATAAGATCTAGGCTGTTTCCAGAATTAGTGCTGTGAACTGCACTATGATAAACCTGAGTAGACTTCTACACTATAGTACGATGTCTTTTATCCTTTGAGGAATATGCGCAGGAGAGTTAAAACTGGGCCAAATGATATTTCTACTTTTACATTGTTGGGGATTCTCTGCATTTATTTGCATAGTAGTTTTTCTAGTTTGCATCCTCACAACAATTTAGGAAGCTTTCTTCTTCCTTGCAATTTTGTCAGCAGCCATTTTGTTTGCTTGCTTTTGCATTTTTAATGTTAGCCATTCTGACTAGGCTAAGATTCTCAAAGTTATTTTCATTTCTTTAAGCCTAAATATATTGAATATTTTTATATAATTATCGAGCATTTGTACTATAACTTTACAGAAGTGTCTGTGTAGTTCTTTGGCCTGTTTTCCAATTGAGTCATTTAATTTGAAATAAATATTTTGAATTATTTATGTATTCTTTGTATTAATCTTCTATCAGAAAAGTAGCAAGTAAATACTTTCTTCTATTCTGTAGGTTGTCTCTTCACTTTGTTAATTATTTTCTTCGCTGCATAGAAGCTTTTAAGCTCATGTAATCACATGAGTTTAATTTTGATATTATTTCCTATGGCATTGGAGTTACTTTCAGTAAGGCTGTTCCTGTGTCTGTGGCTTCAAATGTTTCCCCTGTGCTACCTTCCAACAGTTGCAAAGTTTCTGTTTTGTTATCTAGATCTTCAATACATTTTCATTAATTTTAGTATAAGGTGAGGAGTAGTGAAACAGTTGCAATCTGCTGAAAATGGATTTCCAATTTTTCCAGTACCATTTGTTAAAGTGATTGTCATTCTTTCCCTAATGTAATTTTTGCATTGTCCAAAGTCTGATAGCTATAGGTGCACAAAGGTGGTTTTTGTACACTTTGTTGTATACCATTGTCTACACATCTTTTTTAATATAAATACTATGTTGTTTTTATTATTATGGCTTTGTAGTATAACTTAATATCCAGGATTGTGATGCACCCTGCTGCTCGTTTTGCTCACGGTGACTTTGGTTATTCTGGTACTTTTCTGCTTCCCTATGAATTTTAAGATTTTGTTTTCTAGTTCCATGTGGACGTTTTTTGGTATTACTTTAGAAATTGCACTATATTTATGCATCACTTCATAGTATTGCCTTTTTTCACAGTATTAATTCTTTTGATCCAACAATGAGGCATATTTTTCCATTTTCTAATATCCACTTCGGTTTCTTTCTTCAGTGTTCTACGATTTTTATTAGAGAGTCTTCTATCTCCAGGGTTAGATTAATTTCCAGGTCTGTGGGTTTTTTTATTAAGCCATTGTGAAAGGAATTGTTTTTCTGATTTTTGCCTTTATGGGCTCATTATTAATATATGGGAAAGGTACTGTCCTTTGTCTTGTTTTTCTAGCCTCCTAGTACACTGTGTTTATCAGATTTAAATGTCTTTTTGTGGAGTTTTTTCTTCTCTGATTTTCTATGTAAGGAACCATATTGACTGAAAATAGGAATAATTTACTTTTCTTATTTGAATACCTGTGATTTCTGTCTTTAACCTGCTGGCTCTGGCTAATGTTTCAAGTACTATTTTGAACAGAAATGATGACAGTGGGCATTCTTATTTACTTTGAGGTTTTAGAAGAAATGCTTTCCCTCATTTACTATGATGTTGGCTTTGACTTTGCCCCAAGCAGCTTACATCTGTTTGAGGTAAGACACTTTATACATATTTTCATCAGGGTTTTTTATCAAAAGGGGACTTTGGGTTTTGTTGAAGGCTTTTTCTGCGTCTATTGAGATAGCATGTGAATTTTCTATGTGTTTCTATTCACGTGATGTGTCATATTTACTGACTGATGTATGTTAAACCATCCGTGCACACCAGGAATGAAGCCAGCTTGGTCGTGGCGCAGTGCTTTAAATGTTCTGTTGAATTCTCCTTCCAGAGGTCATATTGAGGATTTTTGTCTTCATATTCATCTAGGATATTACCATACAACTTTATATTCCCTTTTTCCATTGTTTGGAGTCCTTCCTTGGTCATACTAACAGTATAACTAATTTGTATTTTTTCTCCCTTTCCCTTTCTTCTTTTCCCCTTTCCCCCATCCTAGTTCCTTTTTCCTTTTGAACAATTTCCTCCCATTTCACAATATCTACTGTACAGTTTGGACCTTATTTACTTTTCCAGTTCCTCACACCAAGGAGACAATGCAGTGTATACACACGAGTCTGATTTATTTCACTTATGTATGGTCTAAACATTCATCTCTTTACCTATAAAAGTCTCAAGTTTATCATTTTTAATGGCTAAGTAGTACTCCTCTGTGTAAAAATACCACATTTTTATCCATTCTTTGGTAGATGGGCGTATGGGTTGTTTCCTACATTTAGCTATTACAAATTGTGCTGCTATAAACATGGGTACACATATATCACTGTGGTGTGATGTCTTTAATTCTGCTGGGAAAATACCCAGAAGTAGAATAACTGATTTGAATGGAACCTCTAACCCTAGCTTTTTAAGGAATCTCCATACTGATTTCCAAAGTGGTTACACCAGTCTGCACTCCCACCAATGGTGGGGAGGGGTTCCTTTTCTCCACAACACTGCCAGCATTTGTTATTGGTTGATTTCTTGCTAACAGCCATTCTTTCCTGGGTGAGAGGTAACCTCAGTGTTGTTTTAATTTGCAATTCTTCAACAATCAATGATGTTGAACATTTTTTCATATATTTGTATGCCATTTGTAATTCTTCTTCTGAGAAGTGTGTATTATTCTCAGATGCCCATTTGTCGATTGGGTCTTTAAATTTGCTTGAGGAGGTCTGATTTTTTTCAATTCTTTATATGTTCTAGATAGAAGTCCTTTGTCTGAGGGACAGTTGGCTAACTACTGCTTTACTTAACTGGGAGAGTTTTTCTTGGTTGGTAAAATCTTACTTGGTTTCATTGCTTGTTAACCACTTAGACTTTTTTATGCCTTCTTGGCTCAATCTTAGCAGGTCATTTATATCTAGGAATTTATTGATTTTTGTCAGTATCCTGTAATCTATTGAAGTTTTAACTTCTGCAATTAATTTGTAATTATCATCTGAGTCTCAGTGGTTTCTTTGAACTTTCACCTTTTAATCTCTAATGTTGTTAATTTGAGTCTTTTTCCTTTGGTGTGTTGTACTAAGAGCTTATCAATCTTTATCTTTTCAAAGAACTAAATCTTTGATTCATTGCTCCCTCACATTGTTATTTTAATTTTAATTTCATTTTTTCCACCCTGATCTTTATTATCCCTTTCCTGTTACTGGTTTCGGGATTGCTTTTACCTTTGTTTGCCAGGACAGTGTGGTGTATAAATTCATGTATATATTTGGGATCACTGAGTTTTTTTAATGTAGGTGATCATAGCTCTAAACTTCCTTCTTAGAAGTGCTTATAATGTGCTTCACAAATTCTGATATGTTGTGTTTCCATCGTCATTTAATTCTAGGAATTTAAAATTTTTTCTTCTGATTAATTCTGTGACCCACTGATCATTCAAGAATAAATTAGTCAATCACTATGTATTTGCATGGTTTCTATGTTTTCTTTAGCTGTTTATTTCTAGTTTCATTTTATTGTAATCTAATAGGATACATGAGATTGCTTCATTGCTTTGCATTTATTAAGATTAGCTTTGTGGCTTAAAATATGGTCTGTTTTGGTGAAAGTGGCATTGGCTGCCTGAAAAGAATATGTATTCTGCTTTTGTTGGATAAGGCACTCTAAAAATCTGTTAAATCCATTTGATCTATACTATAGATTAGCTATGACGTCTCTTTATTGATATTCTGTCTAGGTGGCCTGTATGTTTGTGACAGTGAGTATTGAAGTCTTCCAATATGAACACACTGGTATCTACCAGTCCTCTCTTGAGAAGCAATATTTATTTTATGAAAGATGGTGTATCAATGTTTGGTGCATATATATTTACAATTGTTACCATTTATTGATGAATTATTCCCTTTACTAATATAGAATGACTTTTGTTTCCTCTTAACAGCTTTGGTTTCAAATGAGCTTTGTTGGATGTAAATGTAGACATTACCACTTGCTTGTGATTTTTAGCCCTGGGGTATCATTTCCCACTCTTTTACTTTCAGTCTGAATATGTCTCTTCTGACAAAGTGTGTCTCTTATAGGCAACTTATAGGTGAGTCTTGCATTTTTGATATGACATGACACTTTGCATCTTTTAATTTGAGAGTTAAGACCGCTTATATTACATGTTATTACTGAAAGATGTGTTCTAATTGCTGGTAGTGATGTGTGTTTCTGTGTGTGTGTGCGTTTGCTTCATTCCTTTTTATGATTCACCTAACAACTATCCCAGTGATGCGGGGTTTTTTTGTTTGTTTGGTGGTTGTTGTTCTCGTTTTCTATGTTTAGAACACCTTTAAGTATTTTCTGCAATGCTCAGTCCATGGTCATAAATGTGTTTATTTTTCACTTGATTTGAAGAATAGATACAGTAATCTAGGCTGATAATTATTTTCTTTCAGTGGTAAAAAAGAATAATTCATCCCAAGCCCTCTTGGGCTTTGTGGGTTGAGATATCTGTTATTCTTCTCTCTAATAACTTTTAATATTCTTTCTTCATTATGATTTACTGGTATTTTTGATATGAGGTTTCCTGGGAGGTTAACAGACCAAAGAACAACCCTTGGTTGGAGGGTACCTGACAAAATAGGTAAGATATTATAGAAGCCAAGTCGTAACTAACACTGCTCATATCACTTCCGCTCTCTCACTTTCAGTCTGCGTGTGTCTTTTCTGACAAGATCTGTCTCTCACAGGCAACCTATCCGTGTGGCTTGCTAAAAACCAAAAGCAAGCATACACACAGTCAACACACTAAAAGAGAAAGAAAGAAAAGAGGAGGTTTTAGTGGTAACATTGATATACAAGGCAAGACAGGATATCAAATGGAGATTTGAGAAGATAGGAGGGGAGAAGGAGTGAAAGAAGAGATGGAGAATGAATATAAATAGAAAGTGAGAGAACATATAGAGAGATTAAATCCAATTAGTGAACTAACAGAAACACAAATTTAGCAAACCCTATGAAACTATCCTCAGTCTGGATGAACATAATGAGAAGTGGTGAAACCCTATCGTATCAGTAGCAATACTTAGCACTCACACACAGATAAAAACATATGTAGGTCCCTCTGACACATACAAAAGTTAGCAACAAAGAATAAACCAAACTAGGTGCAGAATTCTCCCTCTGGTAATATTTCTATTTAAGTGGAGTCAATTCTTGAGTGCTGCCAGATAAAGCGGGTAGAGGGTATGAAATTCTTTTTAACTTTTATTCTAGAATTCTCCTCTACCTCTGTCAAAGGAGCAAAGTAGTATTTAGAGCATGCAGGAGGCTGAGCTCTGCCCCTCTGTGGTTGTGGATGGGTACCCTTGTTGGTTCCACAAGTGCAAGGATTAGTTCCAACCTCCTGATGTGTCTCTTCTATGCCTGGGAATGAGGGCACGAGAAAATCCAGTCTGTCCACTGAATCTGTCCCTCATATAGTCGTCAGTAGGTCCGGAGTGTAGGTCAGACTGTGATTTTGGAGGGTGGTCTTTGACCAAATTAGATGGGAGATTTCGGGATTGTGGGTACCCAGCCTCTCACTGGTCTCCATCCCCAGATTCAGAGCCTTTCCCACTGCATAGCCTGGTGTGGTTGAACTCAGTGCCTGCCACTGTATTCATGCCGCTGCTGTTTCCCACTGGCCACCCTGCTCTTATTTTTTCCAGAGCAAAGTTAAGTCTCTGTATAACTGGAGACTGAGGTCTCTTTCTTTCTTTCTTTCTTTCTTTCTTTCTTTCTTTCTTTCTTTCTTTCTTTCTTTCTTTCTTTCCTTTCTTCCTTCCTTCCTTCCTTCCTTCCTTCCTTCCTTCCTTCCTTCCTTCCTTCCTTCCTTCCTCCCCTTCTTTCTTTTCTTTGGTACCAGCAGTCAAACTCAGGACCTTGTGCTTGCCAGGCAGGCACTTATGCCACTGACCTATATCGCCGGCCCTAAGACTGAGGTCTTTCTGCTAATCTTAAAATTTTAGCCTTGTCATGTCACAGTCACCCTTTTTGTGGGCCTGTATCATTAGGGCAGATTTCCATGTTGTCCCTGTAACATGGTAGCACTTACGTCTTGAATTTATAGAATGTGTGGGGATTTTGTGTGCTTCTGTATAGGAAGTTACTCAAGATGGCTTTGTGCCCAACTCTGCGCATCAGTTTTCATGTATTCAAATTGAGGTTAGTAATACAACCTCAATGTTGAGAGGTTTAAGTGAGAGAATCCAGGTAATATAAAAATCGGAGTAGTATTGAGTACATAGTAAGTGTCCAAAAAACAGTAACTACCGTTATTACGGTGATCATATGTGAAAAAGTCAGACGTGTAGTTCTCAGCTGCCCAAAACCTTGTTCTCCACAGTAGGAAACAATGTGTTTTATTTAATTAATCACCTTCCCCATTCCAATTTTTCTTCTTGGTACTGAGTGTAGAATTCAGGATTTTGTTTTAGTTTGCCAGACACTTTATCACTGTGCACAGTCCCTGCTCCCATTCCATGTTTTCTTAACAGAGCTGTCAATCAAGCCATCTTTACTTCTTTGACTAAGAAGTATTTGACTACACAAATTTACTTACAATCATCCTAAAACAAATTGGAACTTAGGCACAAAAATCATTAGGAAAAACATACCTCAAGACAATCTTGAAGAACTTGTCCATAACTCATCCTGCCCAATGTCTTGATAAAAGCTTTAGGTCTGTGTTTTCCTTACATTCAGTGAGATGCCCAGTTGTCCTTTATGTGCTTGTTGGCATTTTCAAGAGACTTAGGATTGTTTTTGTTTTCTTAAGGATTTATTAATATTAACATTTTAGTGTATATTATTTGACTTTAACCCTTGTATAGTTTTTCAATGCTTAAGAAATTTATAGGTGTAGTTTTGTTTCCTACCCTTTCATTTAAAATTATTATGTATGTTTTTATTGTAGTATTAGAACTGTTTTTCATATAACACTTTTAGTGACTATATGCTACTGCACCATAAAGTTCAATTACACTTTAATTTTTTTACTCTGTTGGACATTTCAGATGTTATGAGTTTTTGTTATTGTAAGCAAAGTGTGGAAATGTTTGATAACATTACATCAAGTAGATAAACATAAATATTCTGCCCTAATCATAGACCAAATCAAACCAGAATAAATAATTTTGGTAATCCCTCAATTTCTTTTTTTTTTTTTTTTTTTGTGGTACTGGGGATCGAACTCAGGACCCTGCGCTTGCTAAGCAAGCGCTTATTCCACTGAGCTATATCCCCAGCCCTAATCCCTCAATTTCGCAGTAAATAGTCCTCTGAATGTCAAAGACTTTATCAAATTCCCTTCAATTGGACCTATGTCTGCTTTCTTTGTAGTCTGACTAACTCAAGAATGTAGAAAGACTTTTAAAACTTTAAAAGATAACTTACAATGATATAAAAACGTCATTAGCCAATATTATATACTGAAATGTCTTAACAGTTTTGGAAATAATATCTAATTCTGAAAAATTTTATACTATTCTAGAAAAGGTGGACTCTTCAAGTGAACTAAATCTACCTATATATCTAGCTGGTGCTGTTGTACTAAATGGAATGATAGGACTATGGTAGTTGCAAGAGCGAGTCTCATGAAGAGATTTTGCTATGAGATATTTAGGAAGCTTTGATTGCAAACAAAAGTAATCTTTTAATTATCCCATATAAAGGTTTTGCTGTATCTCCTTTAGGCTTCAGATTATATTTTTATTCACATCTTTATAAATCAGATTTTAGAAAGACCTATTTACCTATCATCTATCTAACTATCATCTCAAAAGATTCAAAATCCTAGATGCATTATTTTGCATATAGAATTACAGAAACTTGTTTGTGTAGTACACTAGTTTCATAAAAGTCAAAGTTTCTGTTTTCACTAAAAGAAATGATTTAAATTTGCTACTGTTTAAGACTTCTTAAAGAATTCTAGAAATGTTAATAACACATTTTATTAACACAATGAAAGCAGACTCGAACATAATTCTGGTAATCATTTACTTGGTATCATAAATTCATTTTAGTATTACTTAAATTCAAATTAACTTCATTATCTTTCATTTGGAAAACAATAACACTTTTATGTTCTGGGGACGTATAATGAGATGAAATGAATCCAGTTGGATTTGGTGATTAGATTTCCCAAAGCCAGGATGATTTTTCTTGGCTTTTGTTACCCCCTTAGTCTCCTTCGTTAGAGGTTGATATTTTTCTTTGATTCCAGAAACATAATATCCATAAAAATGTTTGCCAAGTGTAGCTAACTTCAACAGAATAACAATGACCTGATTTGTCATTTTTTCTAGCTTCAAACTTCCCTTTAATCATTATAAGGGAATGTTGAACCCTGATACACTTACATAAAATGGTCAAAATGTTTTCAGCATAAAATGACTTAGGAATTGTTATGAACTCTATGTAACATCTTAGTTCACATTTAGCCAATTAAAAATTAAATATGACAAATTATTTGTTATTTCAGGTGAACAGTATATTTTAACACTAAGTAAAACAATATTCTGAAGTAGAAAGAAAAAGTGAGAAGAGTGCCATTGTGTTGTATTTTTGTGACTCATGGCTGGATTCATAGGTTTCTGCATTCAGTTTGTTTCTATCTGCTAATTTTATTGAAGTAGATGAGGGAAATCTATCTTCACATACCTAGCTGGGCAAGGAGAAATGAGTATTTCAATATTTTGTTTTATTTATTTTATTTTAGTTTCTTTTATTATGAGAATAGTAAAAAAAGAACAATAGCAAAATATAAACAAAACAAATCAAAGACATTAAAAATGATACAGGGTTTCAAACCAAATGATAGGGATTAACAGTTGTTATATTACATATTATCTTCACTGAAGTTACTCTGATTAGCACATGTAAGAATAGAAGATTGATCAGACCATTAAGTGGAATAAGAAAATAATAATTTAAAAGAACGTTAGAGACAATGCATAGTTTCACTAGACAGGATTGTAGGAATTCACCAATGGTTGTTATACTGCAAATTGTTGTCATCACATAAATTGCTAGATTGCCACATATAAGCATGGAAAATTGGTCAAAATGTGTAAAAATGTTTTAATTATTAACTGTTCCTCTCAATAAACCACCAGACATCAGCAGTATGGTTATGCCAGCTATCCTCTCTCTATATATTATACTATATATAAAATATATATATTATCATATATATATATATATATACACACACACACACAATGTCTTAGTACTTTCCTTTTCTTCTCTCCCTCATCCCAGTTGTTCCATCCTTTGAGCAATTTCTTTCCCTTTCATATTATCTATTGTACATTTTATGTGGTATTTTTATACAATGGAGTATTACTCAGCTATAAAAAAGATTGACTTGAGGCTTTTATAGGTAAGATCACACTCAAAAGTGAAATAAATTGGACCCACATGTGTAAACATAATATTGTCTCCCTAGAGTATTCCAATATTTTAGAGGTAGATAACTGGATAATATTTCTTGATACCTGAACAAAATTTGACTTGTGATAGTCTGTCTCTGTCTCACATTTTCCCTCCCTCTCTCCTCTGCACTCTCCCTCCTTCCATTTTATAATATCAAAATATGGAGAACAAGAGTACTTAATCAGACCATTACATGCTAATATTTAGTTAAACTACTTCACAAGAAGATAGATGCCCTACATTCAGGTTTTACTATCTTAAATCTGTTAACAGTTTTTAAAAAGTGTATGCTTATATGTGTGTATTTAAGCTGTGTGTGTGCATAGAAAGACAGCAAGCAGCACAAAATGCAAGAAAGTGTAAGCACAGGTGGCAGAGGGAATGAGAGAATGAAATTGAAGGATAAACAGTCACGCATGTAGCAAGGGGCGTGAAATGGAAGAGAGACTCACAAGAGGTAGACCGTTCTATTATTTTCAAACCCATGCAGACACACTGTTTGCTTTATTTGCACTCCCATGAAAGGTAGAGGGTTGAGACAAACCCTTACACAGGGTAGTTTCCTTGGAAATATCATCCTCTGGAAGTAAAATGCTCTGGAAAGAAGGGAAAGCCGTTAGTTTATGTCTGACATTTTTGATGATCTCTAACTCCTTTCAGAGAGACTGGTGCTCATTCTTGGGTACACTGCTGATTCTTAGAAGGGTCTACTAAAGAGATGAAACATTGATTTACTGACCGCCGTACTCCGCTGATCAAGAACACCCCCATAGGGAGGGCCCGCAGCACGTCCATAGCACCTTTATGTTAAATGTGTGTGACTGAAGACTCTCCCTGAGCGTCACGCTGTAGCACTGAAGCTATCCAGGCAGAGAAAGGAAGAGCTAGGATAGGCAGGGAGGAAACCATGGGCCCGCAGCTTCTGCTGGGGTCACCTGATGAAGCCTGTACTTTGTTGCTTTTATTATTTGGACCCAGGTTTTTGGATCTGTAAAGCAAAGATAGAATCTCCGACAATAATGGAGCATATGTGAAACTGCTTGGGAAAGAGTAAGAAGCCTATTTGACATGAGTTGGGTGGGAGATTGCCCGTGCCCTATCCTAAAGCCTTCTGAGCGGCCAGAGCAAGCTGCTGTGTTACAACTATTACAGCCTTGGAGGAGACTAAAGTTAGTTGGGTACATAGAAAGAAATAAACAAGAAAAGAATTCTTCCAGAGCAACTAGCTGATATAGTCATAGAAACTTCCTGATGGGCTGATAAAACTCTCATTTTCTAAATGTACATAGAGTGCTAGTGCGTATACTGCACTGAGCCTTCCTTGTTTGCCTTCTGTGAACAAGGGCACAGTTGAGTTCTCTACAGTTTATGCTAGATCTTACTGTTTGCCTTCAGCAGCCCAGCTCCCAATCTAGCAAAACTGAAATTCCCATGCTCTGAACCAGTAGCCCTTGTTTAGGAATTTAGTCTAAGAAATTATTCAGAAATCAGTTCATAAATTTATGTATGAGGAAGAATTATTTCAAGGCAATTCATAATCACAATTTGAAAATAATCTGTGTTCCCTCCAAATAGTAAACTTTTAGATAATTTATGGTAAATGATATGATGAGCCATTTTGCAGACACTAAAATGGTATTTACAAGATATGGAAATTCTCCTAATATACATGACCTGATAAAAATGCAAGCTATAAAGGTATTTATTTAAGAAAACAATTGTGCTGAAAAAATGTTCATGGAAATGAGAAAGAAGAAAATTTGCAAAATTTGATCCTCAGAGATGATTTGTGTTTTATATTATGCTTGCTAATATTTTTATTATGAATATTTGAGACATTAATATTAGAAAAAAATTATGTTAATAAAACACTTGAGGGAAATACTAGAAAGAGAATGACAGTCCACAAGCCATTACCACTGAGAGATCAAGAGCTCTTCAGCAGACATTAAATATTTAACATGCCAGTCTCGTTTTCCCTGACTTCTTGTTGTCACCCATGGTAGGTTTAAATGTTAAGATTTTTTTCCTTCGACCAAAGTGCATTGTACTACAACTATCCAAAACAGTCAGTATTTGACTTGGAAAGTCTGTCTTTTCTCCTCCTGGGTAAGAAATTCCTGTTACCATTTCTGCACTTGTACACTCCAACAGGAGCTTCTGCCTTTGTAACAGTCAAGGGGAAGTTCTGGATTCTGTGACAGAGACTTCTCTCGAGGCCTATTTGATGTTGCTGCAGTCGTCTGAGTTTCGGGTGGGAAACTGAGTGCCCTGAATGAGGCTGGAACATACAGAAGGAACTGGCATCGATGCTAAGTGGATGCGGTCTGTCCTCTGTACTGATGCTTTCACATGCTGCCCTGGGCAGGGTTGCTCTCCAGTCATCCCCTAGAAACAGCTAGAAAGTCACCAGACTCAGCTAATAAAAACTAAAAGAACTAAAAGAACTCGATAATTTTCCTCTGTGATCTAAAAGTTCAAAATATAGATTTCTGTTCTTCCATCTGTGCCCTGCCGACTTCTCTGGGAGTGCACCACGTCCTTTCTTGGCCCTTTCTCTCTCTCCTTTACTACGCTTTGCCCCACTGGGTCCGGTTTCCTAATTCTGTTGCCGTCTTCCACAGACGGATGGAATGCTCCTTACTTGCCACTGCTCCATAGAAGCCATTCATTGTGAACATCCTTCAAAATAGGACTATCAAACAGAGCCTTCTGTTGCTAAAATTAATCACTTCTTCTACAATATCTCCCTGGAGTATCGGGTGGAAAATTAGTACAGCACCGAATAGCACAGTTCTTCTAGAGAATAAAAATACCATTTCACTTGAATCAGAACCTTGACTTCAACAGGCCCCTAACCTTTTGAACAAACTGTAATTAATGTTTATTTGAGCTGCGGAACAAGAACTTTTTAAATTAACTTTCAATTATGTATGTTTCTGCGCAAATGTTGAAGGCTAGTTTTCTAAAAACAACCTTTGTAAGAAAATTTGGTACTGAATAATTAAAACACATGCAGGTAATTGTGTATAAATTGGGGAACCAAAGTTGGAAACAAATCTATGTGTGAAAAATATACATTTTTTCCACACACACTCACCAAATAATAAAGACAGAGATTAAAAAGCAATATTATTTGATATTAGTAATAAAGGATACTGTTTTAAATTTATACTTATCTCTATAATGCTAAAACCTTTAAAACCTATGATGATTATTCAAATATTTGAGTAATTGTGTAACATGTATTTGAAACTTTTTCTTCCTGGGTATATAAATGAGGGACTGGTTATTTGCCAAAACTTTAGTTCTTATTGGAACATATTAAACATGTTGGGAGGCATTATGAAAAAGAGAATATATTGCATCTATCAAAAGGTGAATAATCTGAAAGGATGTAGGGATTCTTTGAAATATTAATTCATTGTCATGTGACATTTCACGTGAGAAATTAGCATACAATGCATGGATGATCTCTTCAGACTGTTCTAGTTACCTATACCTCTTTTATGGCTTCAAAAATATTCTATTAGTAGTATAGCTGTTGGTCTTCTTTATCCCTCTCATTAGATGATAAGCTTTTGAAAGTCAAAATTGAGACTGAGTTACAGCCATTAGGCCTCAACCCTACATGCCTCTTGCATTTATAAATAGCATTTCAATGAAGGGGTAAAAATGTATGTGTTCACTAAGAAATAAACACTCTATAGGTGGATCTGATTTTGTCTTCAGGAATTTTATAATCATTTAATTGGGCATAATCCACTACACGCCTTGATGCCTCTCAAAATACATAGAGAAACTGAAATCCATATAATAATCAGTGTAGCAAAGTAAATGTAATCATTGTCACACTCAGCTCTATATTAGCCCATGTGACAATTTGGATTATGAACTCAGTCTTTACTCTGGGAAGACTGAATTCCCCTCCGGAGTGTTCACACTATGACCCAGGTGTAGTCTGGATTTCAACTCCCATGTACTCAATTACTTGGCTGAACACATGCAACCTACACAGTCATAGATGTGTCTGTGATTATTGCTCACCAGCTCACAGATTATATCAAGGAGTCAGGATGATAACCCTTTTCCTCCAAGTGTCACACTATTATTTATTGGTGGTACTATGAATACTGTTTAACTGTAGGAACCCAACTGTAAATTAAAGGACATTTTTAAGGCAGTTGAAAAGTATAAAGAGTTCCATGTAAGTTATACTTTTCAAATCACATTAGGAAAACTTTCAGAGAATTCTGTTACATAACTTTATATGTGCTTTATGCTTCTTATTATTCACAAAACCCTATGTTATTGAAAATAGTAAATAAATACAATTCAAGGATACTTCATCGTTCTCCAAACCTCAAAGGCAGCCTGGCACTTTGCTATGGACATCAAATATTATTAGAGAATCCCTACCCTGAATTCTTCATATTTATACTCCTAACTGCAATACAGAGGTGATCTCAGACATTTCTTATAGTAAAGTAAGAAGCTTGCATACTGAAATCACATAAATAACAACATCATGCAAATATGTTCTAGCAGGGAGATAGCTTTTTCTTATTAGGATCAAAAATAATCAAAAGAAACATTTGCTACAAGCTTCGGTAATGTGATCTTCTTTAGATCCAGTCCTGCCCCCCAAGAATAAGGCTTTAACTCTGTGTGAACTTTCTTCTAAACTAATATTTAGTCCATAATTTTACTGATTGTAGATCCCTAAAATCATCACTGGAAAACTCTGTTGATAAAGCAAAGCCGGTTTTATTGGAATTCCTGCAGGAGAGTTGAGCCTGTCTTTACAAAATCTAAGAGATATCTTAGACAAGGGAGGTCAGAGAAATCTCTTTTTATAGTTTTGAAATCTAGGTTCAAGAGGTTCCAGGAAGTCTTTAAAGAAATAGTAATGGTTAAGCCTGGGCCATAGACGTGTCATAATAACTGGAGTGCAGAATGCTACAAGGTGAAATTCTGGAATGAGTTTCAATAGTAATTTGTCAATTTGTTATGCTAAGAAAAGAGCGCTTAGTCTGTATGGGTAAATTGTTTGCAGGATAATTTAATTAGTGAGTTCCTGAGGCAAATAGTGAAGTTTTTGTTTATTTAAAGTCTTAACTTCCAGGACAAGGATTTCATGAATAGATAATCAAGTGATATTGGTACAAGCAATCTTAGCTCTGTCTTCATCCATGAGTTAACCTGAAATATGGGCTCTCGGTGCTAGAAGTCACATCATACTCCTCAACAAATGGAGATCCAGCTCACATACTGTGGACCTCCAGTACACCTTAGCTTTACCTTAACTTATTCCTTATCACTTTGAATTCTCATTGCTTTGTCTCTAGGTAAATGATGAGAACTTGAGAACAATAATTGTCTTCTCTTTTTCAGAACCTCTAATACCTAAGGCATTGTGGAGCATGTCGTATCTAATAAGTTATCTGTGGAATGAAGAAATCACTAGTATATTTCTTCTAAAGGAAAACCTAGGGCAACACTATCCATTCTGTATCCTATAAAAGAATATTTGAAGATAGTTATTCTAGATTTGAAAGACTCTTCTATCAGCTACATTTTTAGTGCAGTTTCTCCCTGTGTAAAAAATGATCATACATATAATTACTGGCATTCTACATAGTACACAAAAATTCCAACTTATTACTAAAAATTTATAGTAGGACAAGAGATGTGCTGAACACTTACTGAGATGATCTTCTTCACTCCTCATAGTAATTATATGAGATATTCTAATACTAATTTAATTGATGAAGAATTGAAACTAACAGAAGGTAAATATCTTGCCCAGACTTACTAAGCCAGAAACTGTAAGTCTTTTGATGAGAAACACAAGAAATATACTTTACCTATTTAATTCTATTCTATCTCTTTTATTGATATTTTACATGGCCTTATAAATCATGAGACAGAAGCCTGAGTTTATATCGGTGAGAACTTTCTGTATACAATGCTCACCAACTGACTTTTCATTAAAAACTTCAAATGATGGGATAAATAAGATCCTAAGATGCAGGCTTCCATGATGACAAAGTTATAGTTTCAGAGATATCATTCTGAGTTGACACTTTCTACCTTGAAAGTTTTAACTAGGGCTATTTGATTTGCCTTTCATATATCAACAGAATATATTGACACTCTCTTTTGTGTACCCATGCACCACAATAAAAGATCTCATGTTTAAATAACCTTCCTTCCTTCCCATGTTTGCCAAAGTTACTCAGTCCTCTTTTTATTTTAAAGAGAATAAAAAAAAATAACAACAACAACATGGACAAAAACAAAGCACAGCAAACACAATAAAAATGATACAGAGCTTCAAAACAAAACGATAGGAATTAACGGTGCTTGTTATATTACACATTGCTATCTTCAACTACGTTGCTCAGACTACCAGATGTAAGAACGCAAGATTGATCAAACAATTAAAGAGAATAAAAAATAATAAAAAATTATAAATAATGCAAAACTTCACTAAACAAGATGGTAGAAATATTTAAGTATTCCTGGGTTATCCAAGAGGTTTTCACATGCCATCACTGGGTTTGAACACGTCTCTGCCAACGTGGGACTTTTCTGTGGTGTGTCTTAAAGTGTCGAAAAATATTCTCTACTATTATACTCCAAACTGGACAAAAATACCCACATGTTGTTTGCTGTTGTCAGACAGGAGAGATAAGATTATCCGGCTCATTTTTGTTTCTGTTCATCATTCCGTTGTGGAAAATAGTTATGCTGGAGGAAGTGGACTTTATTGGCCTAAGCTCTCAACTACAGAAGAGCTCTATTTATCCTTCTGGAAGCTATTATCCTCCTATACTTCCCCAATTCTTAGAGTCAGTCCCTGGTCTTTAGATTAATTATGAAACCAAGTCTAAGTTAGAAAAGGGCAGAATTTAAGAACCTGATGTTTGTAGTAATAGACATATGAATGTAATCCTTGCCTTGCTACTTACCACCCTTAAGAGCTTGAAGAATTATTTAAACCCCTTGAATTGCCTTATGTATAAATGGGGATTCTATGCAGGAGGGCTAACATGGTTCTACTATTGTATTATATCACTTAATGCTAAGAAATAATCGATGACGGGGTATTTGATCAATCTTGTGTGTCTTTATGTGTTATCCTGAACACACACTTCGAAGATATCAATATGCAAAGCAGCAACTATTGGTGTTTTTTTTTTTTGTTGTTGTTGTTACTGTTGTTGTTTGCCTGTTTTGTTTTTTGTCTTTGGATTTTTGGTATTTGTGTTTTTTCTGTTGTTGAGAGGATTAATTGTCTGACTTATTTTGCATGTCTGTATATGGGTTCATATATTTACACTTTGAAGATATCAATGGATAAAGAAATAACCACTGTTGAGACCATGTCACCTTGTCTATAGATTACTTGTGATTGTACTACTTTTTATGCTAATTGGTGTCTGTTAATATGTTTTTGTACTTTTATTTTTTTTTAAATAAAAAAAATGCAAAGTATAAATGAAGAGTAAAAAGACAGACAGTAGGAAGCAGGAAGATGGATCTTCTGCAAATGGCAAAGGGACCAAGAGATAGAAACAGTGAGGGGAGAGGAGAGGAAGGGAACGTAAACAATGGTGTGTTGTGAATCGGTAACAGCTCCCACGATGAATGTACCCATTATGTTCTGCAATCAAATACTTTACTAGTAAAAATAATTCTTAAAAAAAGGCAAGTAAAATTTCTTTCGCAGTGCCTGACATATAGTAAAAAATAACAAAAAGATTATTTTTTAATCAAAAGAATTGAGCATTTCAACACCTTTGTCTCAATAAATGGCATTGATATTTTATTTGAATATATATAAAAACACAGTTTACAAAGCAATTGCTACAATTGCAGGGTACCCATAAATCTTGAAATTCTACTGATTGAGAAAATAGAGGAACAGTACTTTCCTTTATCTTTAAGGCTTCGGTAAAGGATTACAAGACAAAGTTCCTGATGCATCTGCATGTCTTTACTCATGTTTATGTATAATTTAGTTATTAAGTTTTGTATTTTTCAAACTATTTTTCCCAATTACCTTGCACAACATTCACATAATAAGTTATTAATAGTGAAACTTCATTGTCATTTTCTAAGTTCAGGTAATTGCTATCTCTCTCCTGTGCTATAGAAATGATTTTTTAAAATTTATGTAACTCTTTCTCTCACCCTACCTTGCCCTGATTTACAATGAAGAAGATCATGCTTTTTTCAACTTGGTCGCTTATGAGGTTGATTCAAAAATTTTATATGACATAGAAGATATCTAACTTGTAAGTTTGAAAAACCTTCTTTTCTTTTCCTACTAGTTATGGGGAACTTGGTAACAGGAATGTGTGCCTCTCCTCTATGACTGTTATAAGTACTAATAAATAGGTACAACCTGTTAACGGCCATGTGCCTGATTGAGTCAAGAGTTATATATTCAGACTTCAAAAGGTCTCAGTTTGTATGGAATTTAGAGGATGGAAACAGAAGGATAATCTCATTTCCACATTTCCCTGCCCTCTGTAGAACAACTACAATGGCTACGCTGAGTCATGATATATGCCTCTCAAGAGAGCATATCCCGTAGTTAACTCAAACAGCTTCAGTGACATGACAGTTCAAAATCAGTCAGTGGGGTTGAGTGTTTTTGGATACGTATTACAGCCATATTCATATAAAATGATCTGAACGAGATTATGTTATTCAAGTGCTCACCTAAAAATTAATCATTTCACTATTATTTTAGTATTAACAAGACACTGTAATGGATTTACTTGACAAAGAATATTCACGGCATATAATATCTACCTAAATGCAAAAGAATTGAAATTATCCCATGCATATTATCAGACCACAGTGCAATGAAATTGGAAATTAATGACAAAGAGAACTCCAAAAACCAAATAAACAAGTGGAAATTAGACAACAACCTCCTGAATAACCAATGGGTCACACAAGAAGTTAAAGAAGAAATTAAAAATTACCTACAAATAAATGAAAACGCAAGTACAACCTACTGGAATCTGTGGGATGCAATGAAAGCAGTCCTCAGAAGGAAATTTATAGCAATGAAATCATATACAAAGAAAATAGAGAGCAAATAAGTAACCTAATGATATACCTCAAACTCTTAGAAAAAGAGCAACAAGCCAAAACAAGAGCCCAAAGAAGGGAGGAGATTATAAAACTCAGGGCAGAAATTAATGCACTTGAGATGAAGAAAACTCTACAAAAAACTAGTGAATCAATGAGTTGATTCTTCGAAAGAATAAATAAAATTGATAAACCCCTAGCCAACCTTATCAAAAAAAGAAGGGAAAGATCTCAAATTCATGCAATAAGGAATGAAAAGGATGAAGTCACTACAGATCCAAAAGAAATACAAAAGATCGTTAATACCTACTTTGAAAATCTGTATTCCCATAGGATAGAAAATACAGAAGAAATGGACACATTCCTGGAAAGGTACAAATTGCCAAAATTGAATCAGGAAGACGTAAAAATCCTGAACAACCCAATATCAATTAATGAGATTGAAAACGTCATTAAAAACTTACCAACAAAGAAAAGCCCAGGCCCTGATGGATTCACAGCAGAATTCTATAAAACATTTAGAGAAGATCTAAAGCCAACACTCCTCAAACTCTTAAATGAAATTGAAAAGGAAGCAACTCTCCCCAACACATTTCTGGAGGCAAGTATTATACTGATACAAAAACCAGAGAGAGACCCAACCAAGAAAGAGAGCTACAGGCCAATCTCTCTAATGAACATAGATGCAAAGATACTCAACAAAATACTGGCAAATAGATTACAGCGAATCATAAGGAAAATCATACACCACGACCAGGTAGGATTTATTCTAGGAATGCAGGGATGGTTCAATATTCACAAATCAATTAATGTAATACACTATATTAATACAGTGAAAGACAAAAACCACATGATCATCTCAATAGATGCAGAGAAGGCTTTCGATAAAGTCCAACATACATTCATGTTAAAAACCTTAGAAAAAATAGGAATAGATGGCCTCTACCTCAATCTGATCAAAGCCATCTACAACAAACCAACAGCCAACATCATACCAAATGGACATAAACTGAAAACTTTCACTTTAAAGTCAGGAACAAGACAAGGATGTCCATTGTCACCACTCCTATTCAACATAGTTCTGGAAGCACTAGCCAGAGCAAGCAGACAAGAGAGAGAAATAAAAGGAATAAGGATAGGAAAGGAAGAAGTCAAACTATCACTATTTGCAGATGACATGATACTATACATGGAGGATCCCAAAATTCCACAAGAAAACTCCTAGAATTAATTGACAAATTCGGGAGCATAGCCGGATACAAAGTCAACACCCAAAAATCAATAGCATTCCTGTACACGAACAACAAACAAACTCAGAGAGAAATTGAGGAAACCATACCTTTTACAATAGCAACCAAGAAATTGAAATACTTAGGAATCAATCTAACAAAGAATGTGAAAGATTTATTCAGTGAAAACTACAATACTCTGAAAAAGGAGATTGAAGAGGATTTCAATAAATGGAAAAACATACCATGCTCATGGTTAGGAAGAACTAACATTGTAAAAATGGC
>PVLD010012697.1:0-59096 GCA_004027595.1 Dinomys branickii
TCAATATGTTTTTGTACTTTTATGTTTCTAAAATAAAAAAAAAACCTACGCTGAAGACAAAAAAAAAAATAAATAAAATAACAGTTTCGGAAATCTTTTTATACTCACTACCCCGAGTGATTCCTTTCCATACTGTGTGCCCTTCTCTCTTTCTACTTGCCTAGCACATCTTTGTGAGGACAGTTATTATTCTTTAAAGTTTTTGGTTCTACTTTTCCATCAGTTCTACTCCCTCTAGCACAACGTGACCAGTCTCTGCTCCTTCTCCTCACCCTCCACTCCTCTGACCTGACACAGCTGATGCTGCAGCTCGTGTCCACCCCATTCTTCAGCTTCCTCAACCATTGTGACTAACTGCCAGCGACTCCAGCCTAGATTCTCAGTTATTCAGGTGAGTTTGGGAATGACAAGTTCTATGTGCTCTGTTCCCTCAAACATCACTGCAGCCATTCTGAATTCCACAACTTCAGCCACGGAAGTTGTCCCTTCGCAGCTGTTCAGCATGGTAATGAAGGGCAACTACTCTGGTATCCCTACCATGGAGCAGATGTCCCAGGAACACAAGGATGTCACCACATCTCAAAACCAGCAACACCGTTTGACACTTGGAAACTCCACCTTTATTCTTAATAAAATTAAAGAAGAAGCGAAGCACATTTCATCTCAATATATTCGTGAAGCAGATTTAGTGAAGTCTAATAGCTGTTTTTGACCAGTGGAGCCCCAGGACAGGTTCAAAAGGCAGTGCTGGCTACTCAGTCCCAACGTAATCTGTGGTGATCGGGTCTGGATATTTTCGTTTACCCATCCTTTGAATTTGCAGAGGTTCGTGTGGACACTTGGAACTCTAGGTTGGCCAAAGGGAGGGAAGCTTGAGGACACAAGGCCCCACAGGACCCCACTGCAGACCAGGGCTGCTCCAGAGTCTGCCTTCTGAAGGAAGAGAAGAGCAAGTTATGGTGTGTGAAGAAGAGGATGGAGGGAGACACACACAGGAAGCCTGAAGCACAAAGAGGCAAAGGCAGAGCGAGAGAGCAGGGCAGAGACACACAGTGCAGGAGCTGGAGGGCAGCAGTGAGAGCTGGAGACAGAAGCAGGGGAGACAGAGCCAGCAGGTCCCAGAGACACAGGCGGTGCAGGAGGCAGAGTTGAGGGGGAGACAAACTGAGACTGTGGTGAGGCCCCAGGACAGTGCAGGTACAGAGACCCAAGGGCCAGATTGTAGGAATTTGCCTTAAAGAACCACTCAGTTCATAGCCTGTAGGCAGGCAGGGATAGTCCTGCCTCTCAAACAGCGGCTCTCCCTCCCACCTCTTGTAAAGTTACACTGAGAAGCTCCACTCCCGCCTGCAGCTCCCTTTCTCACCTGGCTGAGGGAGAATTGAAGGGTGAGACTGGTCATAGACTTGGGGGCTCTGGAGCCACTGGAGTTGAAGATGGAGTGGTGCTTGGCAGTGGGGCTGGGGATCCTGAATGTAGTCAGCCAGTCTGTTCTCACAGCTGTGTTCCTGCTCCCTGGAACCTCCAGGATCCCTCCTGGGTGGCTCTCCTTCCCTCCTCTCAGTGTCATCACTTTGCATCTCCTTCTTGCCCCTTACTTCTCATAAATAAGAGAAGATGGTCAAGATGGTAGCTTGAGGCACTGTTAAACAGTAAATGGATCCTCTGACAAAGCAGAGTAGGAGGCCCCAGGGCAGAGGCTTCCACTGGAAAGAGGGCAGTGGCTGCGGGTCTGAATAGCTGAGTGATCCTGGCACATGAGGGTGCTCCAGACTGAGGTTCTGCTGGTCCTTATCTCAGTTGTGGCTACTTCAGTTGGGCTGAAGTGTCGTGATATAGAGAACAGTTTGGTTGTATTTGGTGACCATCTTCTGTTTTGGGTCCCAGTCAGAGGAGGCTGTTAACTAAGGAGACCTGAACTTGAGGGACCTGGAAATTTTCTCAGTGTAGTTGACTTCCTGGCAACTGTCTTATCCTGGTGTACTAAGCATTCAAGGTCTATGAGCTAAACTAGGTAGGTTTAGGACTAAGAACCCTTGTTCTGTGAGCTGTTCAACAGCTGTGCCGACTTAGGTGTACGCCTCTTTGCATGGGAGGGAATGGTGAGACTCAGTGATTCACATAGGAAAGGTTGAGCTTTGTCTTCATTTTTGGCACCCGTTGTGCTTCTGGAGGCCTGAGTGAGGCTCCTCTGTTTCAGTAAAAGCCACTATGATGTCCTCGAATGCCCCTGAGGAAAGTATGGATAATGCTTTTGATGAGTACCTGAATAAGGGCCGAGGGGTTTGTTGGTCCCCCGGCCCTGGGGTCTCCATGTCTCTCTCTTCCTACTTCCCATGTATCTCCACAAATCTGCTGTAGTATCTGCTTCTCTCACTTGTCTGTGTCTCTGCCTCTGTGACTAATTTGTTCTGGAACATGGTGTATTTCTCCGATATTTTCTTCAGCTTTGCCCATGTGTCTTTTCACGTTATGAGAGTTTGCAACCATATGTTTACAAGGATATTTTTAATGTTAAATGTGGTATTTCTCTGTCATTTAGATCTTCTGTTCACTCCTGATGCCCTGTGTGGTTACTGGTCACATGGGCTCACACTTCGGGTACTCTCTCTTTGTTTTCTTCTCTCACTCTGGTTTTGGAAATCACAATGAACACAGAACCGGGCATGCGTGTGTGTGATGAAACCTTCATGTGCGAGTTCTGTCTTTAGCAGTTCTCCCCTTAGCTGTGCTCTATTCTCAGTACAGCAGTTCCTCTCGTGATTGTTTTAAAGCCCTAAATCTGGCAATTATTTGCTCACATGCAGCTCTGATGATTTTCTTGCTCTTGCTTCCACTCATGTTTGGCTCCTGGCACTGTGAACCCCTGTATCGGGATTGTGAATGAGTTTCTCCAGAAGATACATGCTCTTATTGTGTCCAGAAAGCATAGATGCCTTGGCCATGTGGCACTCCAAACCAGCTCCATACAGACGACCCATGCTGCCTTCACTCCTGCTCAAGGCTTTTCTTCCTGGTGGCAGCACCAGCTCACTGGACTGATGACCTCTCCTGGCTAGTCTTCCTCCTGATCTGAGGGCGATGGGATATTCAGTACTATAACAATTAAATCCTCCCTACCAGCCCGTATTCCAATGCAGGCTGAAACCAATCCTAGCCCCACCCCCCACTCATCCTCAACCTGGGCCCCATCCCCATTCACTTGGTGCCCTCCACCCCACCCACACCCATGCCCGGTGCCAGCCTCATCCCCACTGCCACAGCATGCAAATCCCATTCCATTCCCTACCCCCAGCTTAGCCCAAGAACCTCCCTATTAGTTTGGGGCAAGAGAATCATTGTCTACCATGTTAATTGAGGGAGCCACTCATGTAGAAAAAGCAAGATGAGTAGTGGTTCAGTATAATAATTTTAAATCCAAAATTAATGGAAAAGTTCCACTATGCACTAAGTGTCAGAAATTGAAGGAAAGACAGCCTTTGAGGTGCACCTCACCCTAACCCACACCCACATGATCTGGTTTATTTCAACTGTGGATATTGTGTTCACCACCAATTTTTGCACTGCATTAATTTGTGTAAAATAAGACATTAAGATGTTTCTCCCAATGAATGAACATTTTCCTCATCTCGCCCTATAACCTGCCCTGCAGCCCCGTGCGCACCTCGGTCCCCATGCACCTGGCTCTGTCCTCACCTGTCTCCCTCACCTTGTCCCAGGCCCCTTACCCAGTGACGAGTGGTCCCTCATCCACACCACCTGGCTCCTAGAGGCTGAACTGAGATCCAAGCCCGCCTCTCTCAAGCCACCTTCTCCTCCGAACTTTTGAACTCGGGCCAACCCCAGGGTCCTGTGTGGTTTCTCTCCCACATGCAGACTCTCCAGACCCAGCAAAGAGATGAGAATATTCCTCCACCTGGGGGAAGTGGGTCTCCCAGCCAGGCCTCCCTTTGACTGTAGCTCCAGCCTTGCTGCAGGCCCAGTGTCTCAAAATGTCATCTCTGGCTAAGTCCAGCCTCTGGAGCTGGGGCTCACTCCCTGACCCAGCCATTCTGCAGTGTTGGAAACACATCCTGGGCCAAGACTCCACCCTGTCTGCTCAAACCCAGCCTGCACCCTGCCCCTTACTGCAGTGCAATGTCAGACCCTAAGCTCTGCTTATGTTTCCCTGACAAAGAGAAGCAACGCTCCCCCACTCCTAGTCAGCTCCAGACCCCCCACCCCCACATCCCCTCTACTGCACTTGCTCATGTTTTCCAGCAGTGTGCCGCTGACAGCACCCACTGCAGGTGCACCAGATTTCCAGCACAGTATGGATCATAATTGTCAAACAGTGCCACAGTCCAGGGCTGGGAGTGTGGAATGCAAGTAAAGCTATTAGAGATGTGTTTGCTGACCAGGTGGAACCCACGTGTGAGGTTACTGCTGGTTTCTTTGGGAGGAATCTAAGCTTCTGTGGGCAGGATGAGCACACAGTGCTCCAGTGGGTGGGTGTAGGGGATCCAGTAGGGGACTGGTGGGTCAGATTTAGGAAGGCACAGGTTATATCAGGAGGGTGAAGCAGGCACAAGGTCTGTGGCTCCGCGTCTGTGGCTCAAGCAGGACCACTTCAAGGCCAGAGCCCTCTTCTTTGCCAGAGGCTTCATGCTGTGCTCCTCCATCTGAATGGCATAGATCCAGTGTCACCACACACAAGCCATTCCCCAGGAGGGACCTCTGTGCCAAGCAGAGGACAGAGGCAACCATGCCTGGGATTCTGTCTACTGAACATAGAGTGACAGATGGGCACAGAGAACAGTAACTTGGGAAACACTTCTTATGGTGCCTAGACCCCAGCCCTCTGTAGGGCCACCTTCTCCAGGGGCTCAAGAGTGCTGACCTCCAGAGGGAAGGGGGCAGCTGCCACCCTTCTCTGCCAGCTGGGGTAGGAGGCCCATGCACAGTTCTGTCCCTATGGGAGTGAAAGCTCACATCTGGACATTCGCCTATGGGCCAGAGTCTGGGGAAAACGTGCATTTACACTGTATGATGTAACCAGCTTTGAGATTACTGTGGGAGGTGGGGAAACAGAGGCACAGAGACTTTAGGGACTTTGCCCAGGTAGATATAGCAGAGCTGGGCTCTGAATCCAGTTGCTGTCTTTCCACAGCTGTATTTCTACCTTGGGGCCATTCAGACCCCCAAGAGGGTGGTGGGCGGGGCAGCATTACACATTTGGTGTGCACACAAGCTAGCACGCACCCCAAACTCAGATACCTGCAGCCGTGCGGTTGATACATCCCAGGAAACAGAGCCAGAGGGCTTGTGCTGTGGTCCCCATGTCAGCACCTGCAGGGCGGAGAACCAGTGACACTTAGGCCTCCCCCACCATTCAAGGACCAGCTAGAAAGGAGCTTGTTCAGCATGGATTCCAAGATGCTGGCCAAGGAACAGTAACATAGGTCAGAATTTGTCACAATTTGCATGGCTGATCTTTATCTGTGCTCTGCTGGGGATGGACCCAAGACATCACAGCCCCCAATGCCACTGAGCCATCCTCCTCCCCACTGATGACTGGTGGCAGGTGAGCTTTCCTGCTAAGCCCTGCCCGTGTACTGAATATGGTTTTACACCCCATGCCAGCTGCTGTTCCCCCTCTCCCAGGGCTAACCAAAAGCCCCAGTCATCGTTCAGGTCTAGGAACAAGACAGGGTGAGCTTTGCCTTGAGGATGGAGCAGGAAGGGAGACTGAGGATCAACGGACATGTGGGGACTGAGACAGAGATGCCAAGACTGAAGCTGAACTCTGGCATGCATCAGCTGTGCCCCAGAGAAAGACCTCACAGGGTCACAAAGCTGATGGAGACAGATGGAGATAAAGGTGCTGTCAGTGCAGTTTCAGGGCGCAGCCCCATGCCAGGCATCACACCAGCACCAGACATGTGGTGACTCACATTCACAGCCATCTTAAGTGCCAGGTCCTGACATTATCCCCATTATGCACGGAGGGTACAGACACAGACAGTCTGAGTGACAAGTAGAGAGGACACTGGAGTCTGTGCTCTTATAACCTCACTGCAACTGGGCTTGATGGCACCACCTGTAATCGCAGTGCTCTGAAGGCAGGAGGATCTCAAAACCCTCAGTGTACACTGAGTCAAAGTAATCCTCCATGGCTGAGAGGGAAACACACACCCAGCAGGACAGAGACTAGAAAGAGGCTGGAACTCAATGAACTGGAGGCACAGAGCAAGCCTTGTGCTGGGAGATCCTAGGGCTGTTCATCTGGCTTAAGCTCCTGGAGCTCAGTGTTTGCCTGTCCTGTGTGGGGCTGTGGTCTGTGGACTGCTAACTTTCAAAGCCTTTGTGGGTCTTATAAGGATAGGGATGGGGGCTGGCCTGCCCTGGGGCTGCTGAAACATTAGAGCCTGAAGGCTGAGAGATTAGTGTCCTAGGCACAGCGCTCCTGCCTGTCCTGCTTCTAATCAGATCAGGGCACAAGCAGCAGGGCTCAGGGCAGTGAGGAAAGAGAGGACATGAAATCAAGTCAATCTGTGTTTCTGTGTGTGTGGTCCTGGTGATTGACTCCAGTGTCTTTTCACTGAGCTGGATCCCAAAGCATGTTTCTTAAATTTTATTGAGAGTCAAAGCCTCACTACTTCCTCTGGATGCCCATGCTTGGGTGAAACTGACATCCTCCTGCCTCAGTTTCCCAGAGAGCTGGATGTATAGGCCTGCAGCACAACAGGCAGTGTATTTTTCTGTGCTAGGCATCTACCAGGGCTGCAGTGCACACCCTATTCCAATTTCAGCCACACCAAATCCCAAATTCTGGAACACTCCAGGCAGGTTTGTACCTCACTTAGGCTGTGAACTATTCCTTTTGCCTGATGTGCTTCTGCATCATTTTCTTGTTCCTCTAAAACCATTTGTAAGTGTGCAGGTGTGCCTCATATACCCGCAGAGCCCCTCCTCAGTTCCATTCAGCTGCACTCAAGGCGAGCTCAGTGCAGAGCTCTGCAGGGGATTGAGCTGTGGAGGATGTGACTTGGAACCTCAGCCTGAGGCCTCAGGGCCTCGAGGACTGGCACAGAGCCGCAGGCTGATCACAGGTCCCCACTGTCACCTGCCCTCCTGACCCACCAGCCATACATCTGTTTCACCATGCTAGGCCCAGGCATCTATTAACTTGGCTCACAGAAGTTGGTGAGACCCTGGCACTTTCTGGTATATAATTTACTAAAGGGCAGGTGAAAAGTTACAGCTGAGATCCCAGTGACCAGGTCCATTCTGAGGCCAAGAGGGTCACTGCACAGTCTGTGGCTGCTGTCCCTGAAGAGCTGGGTTGGTCCCTTCCCTCCTTGGGAAGCTGAGTGCTTTCTGAGAGCCCCTGAACAGGGCCTGCCCAGCTCTGACTCCATCTGCAGCCCTGCCCCCCGGAGGCCAGGGAAGGAGCCTGGGTCCGCTCCACAGTCCATCCTGCTGTGCTCTCTGGGAGGCTCCTAATCATTCAAGTGTGCACCTGTCTTCACTGCTCAGTGTGGGGACTTGTGTTAGAGATAGTGGGAGAGCATGAAATTACAGGCACCAGCATTACCTGGAAGCTATGAGGAGAGAAGGAACTTTTTTCCTATTAGTATTTTCTCTTTGTTTCTGGTATCCCATGGTCTAGTATATGTGTGGTCAAGGACCTTTATTCTCATAACTTGCATACATTAGGCTCCCTGTGGTCACATTTGCCTGTAGTGTTACCCTGGATTTCAGCAGTGTTTCCTCTCTGGACTCTACCATTTGCAGGGCTGTTCAGTCCTCCCCTGGTACTGGCTCATGTGGGTCCTTGCTTTGGTGATGATGGAAATAGAATAAAAACAACAGCATAAATGTATGGGCAAGAGCTTTAGTCCTAAGTAAGTAAATATGGTTAGGGTGTTACCTTGAGGCACTGACAAACATCAAATGGATCCACTGACAAAGCAGAGTAGGAGGCCCCAGGGCAGAGGCTTACCATGGAGAGAGGGCAGTGGCTGCAGGTTTGAAAAGCTGGTGATCCTGCACATGGGTGTCTCTGCGCTGGGATCCTCCTGATCCTTATCTCAGTCGAGGGTACTGCAGTTGGATTGAAATCTTGTGATCTGAGGGACAGTTTGGTTGCATGGCATGACTGTCTTCTGTTAGGGGTCCCAGTCAAGGAGGCTGTTAACCAAGGCGACCTGAATATGAGGGGCCTGGAGATTTTCTCAGCGTAGTTGACATCATGGAAAATGTCATATCCTGATGTCCTAAGACTTCAAGGGCTATGAGTTGAGCTAGGTAGGTTTAGGACAAAGAACCCTTGTTCTGTGAGCTGTTCAACACCTGTGCACTGACTTAGGGCTACCTATGCCTCTTTGCACAGGAGACAATGGTGAGACTCAGAATTTCACATAAGAAAGTCGAGCTTTGTCTTCATTTTAGGCACTTGCTGTGCTTCTGCAGGCCTAAGTGAGGGGTCCTCTCTTTCAGTAAATGCCACTGTGAAGTCCTCAATTGTCCCTGAAGAAGGCATGGATCATGCTTTTGATGAATACCTGAGTAAGGGCTGAGAGATTTTTGATCCCCCGTCCCTGGGGTCTCCATGTGTCTCTTTTGCTTCCCAAGTATCTCCACAAATCTGCTGTAGTGTCTGCTTCTCTCCCTTGTGTCTGTCTTTGTCTCTGTGAGTAATTTGATCTGGCACATGTTGCATTTCTCCGATGTTCTCTTCAGCTTTGTCCATTTCTCTTTTCGCATTTTGAGAGTTTGCAACCATATGTTTACGAGACTATTTTTAATATTAAAGGTGATGTTTCTCTGTCATTTAGACCTTCTGTTCATTCCTGATGCTCTGTGTGGATACTGGTCACATGAGCTCAGACTCGGAGAACTCTCTCTCTCTCTGTTTTCTTCTCTCGCTCTGGTTTTGGAAATCACTGTGCCCACCGAACCACGCATGTGCATGCGTGTGAGGAATAATTCATGGCCCTTTTCTGTCTTTAGCAGTTCTCCCTTGCTGTGCTCTCTTCTGAGTACAGCAGTTCCTCTCGTGATTGTTTTAAAGCTCTAAATCTGCCAATTTTTTTGTTCACATGTGGCTCCAATGATTTTCTTGCTCTTGCATCCACTCATGTTTGGCTCCTAGCAATATGAACACCTGTATCGGGATTGTGAATGAGTGTCTCCAGAACATACGTGATCTTATTGTGTCCAGAAATCACGGCTGCTCTGGCCCTGTGGTGACCCCTGCAAGCTCCATGCAGGTGTCCCATGCTGCCTTCACTCCTCCTCAAGGCTTCTCTTTCCAGTGGATGCACCAGCTACTTGGACTGGTGACCTCTCCTGGCTGATCTCCCTCCTGTTCTGAGCTTTGGAGCTTGAGGCTCTTTGCAAATTTCCCCTGTCTTGCTCTGGGATTCTTTCCTAGACATCATGTTGCATAATGTAGAACCTACACTGCAAGTTCTCCATTCAGGCCACAGACTCCAGAGTGAGGGATTTGTGGGTCAGCCTTGACACTTTGAACCCCAGGTTCAGAGCCTCAGGCTTTAAGCTTCTGATTCCCAAGTTGGGCTCCAAACTGCAGCCTCAAAAATTCCAGCCCCAGACTACATGATGTGGGGTTCATTTGGAAAACCTAACGCTAAGTGAGAGAGTGGGTCAGGCTAATGGGTACATAAGATGAGGTCAGAACACCCTCAGATAGATAGGAAGCTGTGGACACACCCTCTTCTTGATGTCCCCTACACCTGTCGCAGAGATATGGACATTGCTTATGACAGAGCGTATCTATATTGATTGATTGTACATTTATATGTATGAAAGTTATGTGGATATGTTAGTACTGTTATTTGAATCTTCTATAGTCTCATTCTGATAAAAATTGTGATAGCATATGTCCTACAGGAATTCTCTCCATGGATTTGCCTCTCCTGGAGAGTCAGCATTGATGGAATCTACAACTTGTGGCTTTCCTAAGCTACTTAAATGGCTGTAGCAGGACTGTGATTGGTCCAAAACTGGGCTTGCTGATTGGTTGAAATTGAAGGCTATGATTGGTACAGATTTGAGCCAGCTGATTGCTATGAATTCAACCCTGCCAATTTGTCCAAACTGAGGCCAGTGAATGACTCAAATTTGGAGTTTGTGATTGCTCCATGTTGGACTTCATTCAACTCCCTCATCTGAGAAGACCTAATGGTTCCAGTTCAGTTTTACTGGTAAGGTGAAATTCAAAGTTAAGTTGATCAGAGCAGACAGCTGCTCAAGTGGTGCAGGGCATGCACAGTCACTGCAGCTGTCACGGGAGCAGTTTCTGGTTCATCAAGGGCAGATGCTGCACCTGGATTCACAGCTGCTATGTCTCCACAAGCATGGCCAGGCCAATACTCTTCCATGTGCAGAAGGGCCGGCTGTGTCCTCAAGTCACTGATCACTGGGGATAACAGGCCTCAGCCCACTTACCTTTTCCATACCAGAGGGTGTTTCCTGGCCTCTTCTTCAGAGGTGGCAGCAGCATGTGGGGTGGTGGAAGTGGGTGAGTGGCACTGTGTGTGACAACCAAGTGTCACCTCGTGTCAGGCTGCCCAGAAAGCAGTGAGGAAGTAACCTTAGCATTCACAGCAGGACATGGAGGCATCTATGTGGATGCACCCAGAGGGGACCAAGGGGGAGCAAAGGGAAACAAGGGACATGGCAGGACAGCTGCAGGCCTCACCCTTTGGTCATCAGGGTAGAAATATGAAAGCAGGGGCTTCTCCTTCCTCTGACTTCTCCGGTGCTGGGTACCTGTAGAAGCCCTGGCATGGCTGCCCCAGGGACTCTGGATGGAAGTCCCCTGCACTGTAGCACCTGCCACTGTGTCCCCATACCCTATGTGAGAGAGCCAGGCCGCATATATTCCTGAGGACGCCTATGCCCACTGAAGGTGGGTAGCAGACTCCCGTGGTCCCTGTGCCCCACCCCGGCCTGAGCCCTCATCCTCCCTCCCTTAGCTCTGCTCCGTTTCTCACTGACCCTGCCTCGTTTGCGTCCCATCTCACTTCCTCTTTGCTGACCTCGGCCATACCCTGTGCAGGGCCTTTATTGTCTGTCCATTCCAGTGTCTGTCTCTCTCTCTCCCTCTGCCTCCCTCAATAGCTTGGTTCCCCTACTCCGTCCTTGGCTGTGACTTTTCACACGTGTCTGGAACGTTCCTCCTGCCTCCCTCTGCACCCTGCTGCCCAACTCTTTGTCTCGCAGTCTCTGTCCCCACAGTCCCAGGAAGGAGCATCCTGTCACACAGCTCATCCTGCTGTGTGGTGCCCTGGGCACCAAAGGGAGGAGGAAGGAAAGTATGGGCATCGTTTGCGTGAGAATCTCCACATGTATTATCTTCCCTTACTCAACCCAAGGCTGCTATGATGCCCGGCTCTGTCTCCCACAGCCAAGCGCATGGATTCTGCTGTTTGCCATCGCAGAAGTTGTGGTGCGAATGTGCACATGTGTGTGCACGGATGGCTGGGCAGCTGTGAATGTGCCATTATGATGCGTATTCTTTCTGCCAAGAGATTTTATCCTTTTTATTTTGTATCATTTTAAATCTTTGACTTCTTCTTTTTCAACCATGTCTCCAGCTCACTAAATTTTTATTGGTATATTTGTGCAATAGAAATCATTATTTGGTGGAATTGGCCTGTGTGTGTGTGTGTGTGTGTGTGTGTGTAATTTTTCACCTTTCCCTTTCTCTCCACTCACCCTCATTTGGTTCCACATCTCCTTTCTATTGTCTACAATCTCTCCTTTATCATCACCTCAGTAGTGAGCGTTTCAGCTATTTTCTTTCTGTTTTTAAGTCATTGTGTACTTTTCAAAAAAAAATTTCTGGAGACATTTTTACATTCACTAATCTGGAATGGTTCATTTTGCAAACTGCATGTCCTACTCCCTTTATACTTGCCTGACACATCTTTGTAAGGACAGTTATTGTTCTTTGAAGTTTTTGGTTCTACATTTCCATCAGTTCTGCTCCTTCTACCACAATATGTCTTGTTCCTCCTCTTTTTGCTCACCCTCGATTCCTCTGATCTAACACAGCTGATGGTGCAGCTCAAGCCTACCCCCGTATTACCTTCAGCTTCATTAACCGCTGTGATTGCCTACAAGCTGTTGAGCCCTAGATTCTAAGTTCTTCAGATGAGTTTGGTAGTGTGAAGTGTATGATGCATCTGCCCTGATCCCTGAAGCATCACACAGCTGTTCTAAAGTCCACAACTGCAGCCACAGGACCTGTCCCTGGACAGCTGTTCACCATGGTCATTAGGAGCAAGGACACTAGTATCCCTACCGTGGAGCAGATACCCCAGGAACACAAGGATTTCACATCTTAAAGTCAGTAACACCTTTTTCACTTGATAACTCCAATTTCAGTGTTAATAAAGCTAAACAAGAAAGGCTCATTTCATGTCAGTATATTGGTAAAGAAGATTCAGTGAAGTTCAATAGCTGCTTTTAGCACACGGGGCCTAAGGAGATGTTGGGAAGGTGGTGGATTTTCGGTGCCTGCAGCACATGGTCATGTGTTTTGATCGTTGTCCTTATCCACTCTTTAAATTTGCAAAGGTTGGTGTAGACACCTGGAACTCCAGGTTTACCACAAGGAATTTTTCCAAAGGACACAAGCCCCTGTAGGACACCATTGCAGATCACAGGGCTTCCAGAGTCAAACTGTTGAGGGAAGAAAAGGGCAACTTAGAGCGGGTGAAGAGGGGGGAGGAGGGAGACACACACAGGAAGCCAGAGGCACAAAGAGGCAAAGGCAGAGCGAGGGAGCAGGGCAGAGACACCCAGTGCGGGAGCTGGAGGGCAGCAGTGAGAGCTGGAGACAGAAGCAGGGGAGACAGAGCCAACAGGGCCTGGAGACCCATGGGGTACGGGAGGCAGAGGTGATGTGACGACTAACTGAGACCGTAGTGAGACTCCAGGACACTAAAAATGCCGACACCCAAGGTCCAAAATGGAGAGATCTGCCCCTAAAAGAGCAAGCACTCAAACTATACCTTATAGGCCGACAGGGACGGTCCTGCCTCTCAAGCACCAACTCTCTCTCCCACAACTTTGCAATTTCCCCTAGGGGGTGCCAACCATGCCTGCATCTTCTTTTCCAGCCTTGGCTGATTTTGAATTGAAGGGGGAGCCTGCATATGGACTTGGGGGCTCTGGAGCCATTGGACTTAAAGCTGGAGTTGTGCTTGGCAGTGGGCCTGGGGATCCTGAATGCAAACAACCAGTCTGTTCTTAAAGCTGTGGTCTTTCTCCTGGGTGTCTCTCCCAGGATTCTCTCCATCCCTCCTCTCAACATTATGACTCTGCATCTCTCTGCCGGCTCCTTACTTCTCCCTGCCTCTCCTTGCATGTCTCTGTGGCTACTTTACCCCATGTCTCCTTGTTTCCTTCTCACCCTCCCAGTTTCTTCTCTCTGTTTCTCTTTGCATCTTTATCATCCCATGGCCCTCTGAGTCTCCCTCATTCCTGCCTGACCTTGTCCCCTCTGTGGGTTTTACATTTCACCTTCAACCTAAAACTTCTTTTTTCCTGTCCAAGTCTCTTACCAGGCAAGGGCCCTTATGGCCCTGACCGGCACAGAACATAGTCTCATCATAGTATTTTGCAAACAGTTTTGCACAGGTCTGCTCCGATACCACCGGAATATCTGCACACTGAAGACTCTTAGGATACTGGCCTGAAAGAAAAGACACAGGGTCAGAAACACTCTTGGGCAAAGACAGCCACAGATATGTGCAAGTTGAAAGATAGGAACAGCAAAACCTACCTTCCAATAGCCGACCCCAGCCGGAAACCGAGCACATGGTTCCAGTTTCCGGGCATTTGGAGGCAATCTGAATGGTCTGGATGGTTGGTGATAACACAGCTGGTTTGCTCAACTTGATGAGCATGATGTCATTGCCTTGCCATGGTTTGATGTAGTCTGGGTGCTTCACAGAGAAATTGGCCTCAATAATCTGGCTGCCTGGTTCATCCCATTTGTAAAGTCTGTGCAGGCCCAGCCCAACGGTGTAAGATCTGTGGACAATGAAAGTCAGTACCATAGTAACAAATCCTTTCTTCAAACCCAAACTCCAGTGCAGGCCCAGATCCAATCCAAGCCCCACCTCCCACTCATCCTCAGTGTCATTCCTGTTGGAGACCATCACAGAGTCGCACTGGACAGGCTTTAATATTTAACCATTGGCTTTCCATGTTTGCTTGTGAGTTGTCCGAAGCTTAGGCAGCTTGTCTGGGATGGACAGTGCACTCAGGGTAAGAGAACCTCTGTGTGTCACTGGTCACTGAGGCCTGAATTGGCTTCAGACACGGTGACACCTCTAGGGACAAGATAAGGCCACAGAGGAGGATGTGTGGCTCCACTCCCAGTGGACGACAAGGAGACTGCAGCTGCAGGCTCCACACTCCTACGGGAAATACCACCCTGAAAATACGGTAGTTCTCCTGATTGTCATAATTTCCTACTGGGAAAATTCTCCCAAGGTCCTGTTAGACTACCACGTTTTCTTGAGTATCCTCTTCTTTTCTTAGAAAACCGAATAAATACAGGCTGCCCAGAGAAATCTCTGTCTCAAACCAGAGAATATCTAAACTGTGGGAGAGTTAGAGCCTCCTGGGGCCCTGGAGTCATGTCAGTTGTCTCATTTATGACAGACTTCTCTGACCACTTGCTGGGGAGATTGTGGTCCTGATCAGCTGGTAGAAACTAAGTTTTTTTTTTAACATGATAAGTCATATCCCCATTCCCATTCCGCCCCTCCACTCCACCAAGAGCCGTCTCTGATCCCAGCCTCATCCCCACTTCAACAGCACCCAAATCCTACCCCAACCTCCATTCCCAACTTAGCCTCTGATCCCAAAAATTAGGGTTGGGGTAAGAGAAACATTGTCTAAAATATTAATTGAGGGAGCCACTAGTGTACAGAAAAAACAAGATGAGCAGTGATTCAGTAAAATATTTTAAAACTCAGAATTAATGCAAAAGGTCGAGGATGTACAAAATATCAGAAATTGAAGGGAAGACAACTTTTGAGGTGCACTTCCTCCTAGCTACGTACACAAAGGATCCTGCTGATTTGAAATGTGGACATTTTGTTCATCATAGATGTGTGCATTGGCATTAATTTGTTTAATATAAGACATTAAGATATTTCACCCAGTGGCAGAACTCTTGCGTTGTCTCTCCCTATACCCAGCCCTGCAGCCCCGTGCGCACCTCGGTCCCACCCACCTGGCTCTGTCCTCACCTGTCTCCTTGGCCTCCCCCCAGGCCCCTTATACCCAGTGACAAGAGGTCCTTTGTCTACTCCACCAGGCTCCTAGAGGCTGAACTGAGATCCAAGCCCAACTGTCCCAGACCGTCTGCTCTGTACTTTCATCCTTGGGTCAACCCCAGGGTCCTGCATGGTTTCTCTTCCCATATGTAGATCCTTCAGACCCAGCAACGAGATGTGAATGTTCCTCCAGCTAATGAAGTGGGTCTCCCAGCCAGGCCACCCCTTTGACTGTAGCTCCAGCCTTGCTCCAGGCCTAGTGTCTCAAAGTCTCAGCCCTGGTCACCGCCGTTGAGCCTAGGCCTCACCTTCTGGCCCAGGCCCTCTTAGTGTTGGAAGCCCACCCTGGGCCCAGACTCGGCCCTCTCTGCTCAAACCCAGCCTGGGCCCTGCCCCTGACTCTAGTCACCACCCTCTGCACTCACTCACCTCTTCCAGCAGTGTGCAACTGAAAGCACCCACTGCCGACGCACCAGAACTCCAGAGCAACGCAAAGCACCATTGTAGAACAGGGCTGCTTGTGAGGTCTGTGAGTGTGGAACACACTCATAGCCACCGGAGATGCGTTTGCTGACCTGGTGCAGTGCATCTTGGAAGTGACTGCTGTTACTAGCTGGAGGAATCTCAGGTACTGCAGGCAGGATGAGCACACAGTGGGTACAGTTGGTTGGTGGGGTCTGGTGGGATCCAGTAACAGACCCTGTGCTAGATGTTGTAGTTCTCATGTGGGTCATGGTTAGGAAGGCACAGGTTATATAAGGAGAGCTAACCAATGGCAAGGTCTGAGGCTCCACCTCTGGGACTCAAACAGGACAGTTCCAAGGCCAGACCCTCCTCTGAGCCCGAGCCTTTATGCTGTGATTCACCTTCCCAGGGGCAGAGACTCAGTGTCACCACACAGGCACCCTTCCCCAGGAGGAGCCTCAGCTCCAAGCAAAGGATAGAGGGCACCATGACTCTGCTTACATCTGCTGGACACACAGAGTGGACAGCCAGGCACAGAGATCAGTCTCTGGGGGAACACATCTTACCATGTCTGAATCCCAACCCTCTGCAAGGCCACCTTCTCCAGGGGCTCACCTGCGGTGACCTCTATAGGGAAAGGGCAGCTGTCACCCTTCTCTGCCAGCTAGGGAGGAGGCCCATGCACAGTGCTATCGCAGTGCTAATTACAGCTCACTTCTAGATGCTTGCCTAGGGGCCAGAGTCTGAGGAGGATGTGTGTTTACACTGTATTATGTAACCTGCTTTCAGATTACTGTGGGAGGTGGGGATACTGCGGCACAGTGACATTAAGGGCTTTGTCAGGTAACAAGTAGCAGAGCTCAGTTCTGAATTCAATCACTGTTTCTCCATAAGCTGTGTTTCTACCCTGGTGCCATGCAGACTGCCGGGTGGGCTATTGGTGGGGCAGGATTACCCATTTTGGGAGCACCCAGCGTAGCTCACACCCCGAACTTAGATACCTGCGGCTGTGTGGAGGACAAATCCCAGGAAACAGAGCCAGAGTGCTTCTGCTGTGCTCCGCATGTCAGCACCTGCTGGGGAGGAGACCAGTGACTCTGGGGCCTCCCACCCCCTTCCAGGAGCAGCTAGAAAAGACCTTGTGCAGCCTGGATTCTGAGACCCTGGCTGAGGAGTTGTAGCATAGGGCAGAGTTTCTCAGCCTCTGCATTGTTCATATTTACCCATGTTCTGGTGGGGATGGACCCAGGACACCCCCAGGCCCCAATGGCACTGAGCCATCCCCCTGCCTGCTGATGAGTGGTGGCTGGGGAGCATACAGGCTGGGCCCAGCCCAGTGTACTGCAGGGTGTTTCACACACTGTGCCACCTGGTTCCCACCAACCCTGCTGTAGGTACAACCAAAAGGCCCATTCATCAGCCTGGTCTGAGAAGACAGTGACAGCTGTGCCTTGAGGACAGAGGAGGCAGGAGACTGAGGAATGTGAGGCAGTTGGGGAATGAGACAGAGAGGCCAAGACCGAGGCTGAAACCTGGAGCAGGAAAGCAGGCGCCCAGACACAGAAGTCTCAGGACCATTAAGCTGAAGGAGACTGAGATGGACATAAAGGTGCTCTCAGTACAGTTTCAGGGCACAGCCTTGTGCCAGGCATTGCACCAATACCAGACACTCAGTGACTCACTTTCACAGCCGTCTCAGGTGCCAGGTTCTGATATTATCCCCATTCCATGGAGGGTACAGACACAGACAGGCTGAGAAATATGTGGAGAGAGCACTGGAGTCTGTGCTCTTAAAACCTCACTGGAAGTGGGTAGGATGGCACCGCCTGTAACCCAGAGCTCTGGAGGCAGCAAGATTTCAAAGCCCTAGCTGTACACTGAGTCAAAGCAATGGACTAAGGTGGAGAGGGAGACACACACTCAGTAGCACAGAGATTAGATAGAGGCTGGAACTCAAAGGCAGGAAGCACAGAAAAGGCCTTGTGCTGGGAGATTGAAGGGCTGTTCACCTGGCTTCAGCTTCTGGGGCTTAGTGTTTGGCTGTCCTATGTTGGGCTGTGATCTTTGAGCCGTCAACTCTCAGAGCCGTTGTGGGTCTTATAAGGATGGGGATGGGGGCTGGACGGGCCTGGGCCTGCTGGAACATTAGAGCCTGAAGGCTGAGAGATTACAGTCCTGGGCACAGCGCCCCTGCCTGTCCTGCTTCTAATCACATGAGGGCATAATTATCAGGGCTCTGGGCAGTGAGGAAGGAGGGCAGTGTTCATTGGGACCTGCAGGCACTGACTGCCTCAGGCAGGGCTCTCCCCTCTCTCTCTGTTTTGATCCTCCAATCCACTGCTCTTTTCTCCCCTTTAGACTTCTTGTCTCTCGGATGTTCTTCTTTCGATTCTTTGCTTTCGAAACTCTTAGCTGTAAAATAAATCTGCATTAATCTAAGGAAATGTACATGAAAATGAGACAGTCTGTGGCTCTGTGTATGTGTGGTCCTAGTTATTCAGTTGATTTTCTTCTCGCTGAACTCCATCCCAAAGCATCTTTCTTCACTTCTATTTAGAGTTAAGAGCATCATTACTTCATTCAGTTCCTCAGGCTGGTCTCAGACTTGCGATGCTCCTGCCTCAGTTTCCCAGAGAGCTGGGCTTAAAGGCATGCAGCACCACAGGCAGTGTATTTTCCTGTCCTAGGCGTCTATAGACCCGGTATGCACATCCTACCCCAGTGTCAATCACAGCAAATCCCAAATTGCGGAACATGCCTGCAGGTTTGTACCTGCCTTAGGCTGTGAGCTGGCTGTTCCTTTTGGCTGCTGTTCCCCTGGTCATTTTCTGTTTCTTCTAAAACGCTGTACAAGTGTGCAGGGCTCCCAGGAGAACCCTCATCTTGAACACCCACCAAACCCCTCCTTAGTTTGATTCAGCTGCATTCCACCTGAGCTCATTGCGGAGTTCTCAAGGGGCTGAGCTGTCAACAATGTGACCTGGAAATGCACACTGAGGGCTTAGGCCCTGACCACCAGTCCAGACAGCAGGCTGATCAAAAGCCCCCATTTTCACCTGCCCTCCTAACCTGCCAGCCATACATCTGTCTGTTCCTCCATTCCAGGCCCTGGCATCTGTTAGCCTGGTTCACAGATCTTGGGGAGATGCTGGCACTTTCTGTTGTATTATTTAATAAAGGCAAGGTGAGAAGGTACAGCTGAAAGACCAGTGACGAGGTACTGGTAGAGGCCAGGAGGATCACTGGATAGGCTGGGGCTGCTGTCCCTGAAGAGCTGGGCTGGTGCCTTGCCTCCTTGGGAACCCTGAGTGTTTTCTGAGGCCCCATCACCTGGGCCTGACTGGCTCCTGGCTCCATCTGCAGCCCTGTGACCCCCAAGAGGATGGTGAAGGGTCTGGGGAAAGCTCCTTGACCCACCCTGCTGTGCTCCCTGAGAGTCTCTTCATTGTTCAAATGAGCTCCTATTGTCACTGCTCAGTATGGAAACTTGTTTTAGAGATAATGAGATAGCGTGAAATTAAAGGAAACAGCCATAATTGCAAGCTGTAATGTGATAGGGATTTTTTCCATATTTTCCCCTTTAATATCTTGTCTTTGGGTGTTCTGTGGTATAGTATATGTGTGCTCAAGGACCTTTACTATCATACTCTGCATACATTAAGCTTCTTATGGTCCCATTTTCCTGCAGCTTTACCCTGGATTTCAGCACTGTTTTCCTCTCTGGACTCTGCCCTTTGCAGGGCTGTTCAGTCCACCCCCCGGTACCTGCTGGTGTGGGTCCTTGCATTTGTGATAATGGACATAGAGCTAAAACAAAAGCCTGAATGTACAGGCAACAGCTCTAGTCCTAAGTAAGAGAAGTTGTCAGGGCGTTAGCTTGAGGCACTGACAAACATCAAATGGATCCTCTGACAAAGCAGAGTAGGAGGCGCCATGGCAGAGGCTTCTACTAGAGAGAGGGCAGTGGCTGCAGGCCTAAAGAACTGCGTGATCCTGGCACATGGGGGTGCTCTGTGCTGGGCTCCTGCTGATCCTTATCTCAGTCGTGGCTACTTCAGTCGGGTTGGAGTCTCGTGATCTGAGGGAAGTTAGGTTTGCATGGTATGATTGTCTTCTGTTGGGGTGGTCACAGTCAGAGGAGACTGTACCTTGAGGAGCCTGGAGATTTTTTCAGCATAGTTGACAACATGGAAAATGTCTCATCCTGGTGTCCTGTTTCTTCAGGGTTATGAACTAACCTGAGCAGATTTAGGGCTAAATAACTTTGTTCTGTCAGCTTTTCGGCAGCTGCGTCCTGACTGAGGACTTTGCCTCTTTTCACAGGAGAGAAGGGCGTGACTCAGAGATTCAGAAAGCAAATGTGAAGCTTTATCTTCCTTTTAGTTACTCCTTGAGCTTCTGAAGGCCCAATGGACAAGTCATCCGTTTAGTGAAAGCCAGGTGAAGTCGTTGCCTGTCCCTGAAGAAAGCAGGGATCACACTTTTGATGAGTAACCAATTCAGCCCCAAGTGTTTGTTGGTCCCCTGTCCCTGGGGTCTCCATGTCTCTCTCTTTCTGCTTCCCAAGTATCTCCACAAATCCCTTGTGGTACCTGCTTCTCTCTCTCTCTCTCTCTCTCTCTCTCTCTCTCTCTCTCTCTCTCTCTCTCTTTCTCTCTCTCTCTCTCTCCCTCTCTCTCTCCCCTTCTCTCTCTCCTTCTGACACATCTTGATATTCTCTTCCACTTTTCCAATGTCCTCTTACATTTTTAGAGCTTAAATAATATTTTTACTAGGATATTTTCAATTTTAAAGATAATATTTTCTCTTTCAGCTTGATTTAATATTTACTCTTAAAGTATTTGTGAATTCTATGTCAAATTTGTTTACACTTCTCTAATTTTCTCTTTCTTTTTCTCTCTGGTTACGCAAGTCACAATGCACACAAAACCACCCAAGTTTAGGAATCACCCACCTTAGCTGTGCTCAATTCTGAATACAACAGTTCCACTCGTGACCACTTTTAAAGCCCTAAATCTGCTGCTTATTCTGCTCACATGCAGCCCTCAGGTTTCTGTTACTCCTGCACCCACTCATGATGGCTTTGTGGTGGTGTCATCATCTGTGCTGAGAAAGGGGAGGACTTTCTTTACAATGTATGTGCTTCTTATTTTGTACCAAAAATAGGGGTGCCTCTGCCCTGAGTGCCCCAGGCCAGCTCCATGCAGGTGTCCCTGGCTGTCCAGTGATTCCTTCACTCTGGCCCCAGGCTGCTGTTTCTGGTGGCAGCACCAGCTCCCTTGACATTTGCTCTCTGCTGGCTGATCTCCCACCTGTTCTGAGCTTTTGAGATTGAGACACCTTGGAAATTTCCCCCTTTTTTTACCAGACCAATCATGTGTGTCTTTTCTAGGTATCAGGTTGCATGAAGTAGAACCTACACTGCAAGTTCTCCATTCACGTCCCAGACTGAGGGATCTGCGGGTCAACCTCGAGACTTGGAACCCCAGGTTCAGAGCCTCAGGCTTTACACTTGTGATGCCCAAGTCTAGTCTCCAAGCTGCAACCTCAAAAAAACCATCTTCAGTCTGCATGCTGTAGGGTGCATCTGGAAAACCTAACGCTGAGAGCCTGGGGAGGCTCCTTGGGTCCACATGATGAGGTCCGAACACCCTCAGGTAGAGAACATGCTGTGGACATTCCTTCATCTTGATGTCCCCTATGTCTGTCGCAGAGATGTTGACATTGTTTATGAAAGAGAATATTTGCATTGGTTGGCTGTACATTTATATGTATAGAAGTTATGTGGATATGTTAATACTGTTATTAAAAACTTTTATAGCCCATCTTGTTCAAAATTGCCATAGCCTGCATTCTACATATTTACTGCCCATGATATTTATTATGTTCACAATGTGGTGCAACCATTGTCATTATTCATTTCACAACACTTTAGTCACCCCTGAGGGAAACCCCATTCAGGTCATAGTCACACCTTTTCTCCACTCTTCCCAGTGCCTGCAAATTATGAATCTGCTGTCCCCATGGATTTGCCTTTTGGGAGAGTCCATAGTGATGAATTTTCATGGCTGAATTCTTTCACTTAACACCATATTCTCAGGTTTGATCCATGTTCAGTGTTTCATTAGCTTTTATGAATGATCCTGAATATTCCATGGTATGACAATGTCACAATTGCTGAACATTACATATATATAATCTATGAAGGCTGAGCCTTATAGCTTATGACATGTAGGTTATTTTATTTTCATATATACTTAGGAGTGTGATTTCTGGCAATGGAGACTCAGGTCTTCATTATTCCACCTCAGGTCCTGGAGGCCTGAGCCCAGGTTGCCTTCTTGATATCTTCCTGCCTTGCTGCTTGTATTCAGGTCTCCATGCACTGAGTTCTACAGGTGGTATCAGATAGTACTCCCTCAGCCCAACATCATGTGTTTCTGCATGAATATGCAGTTTTCCAACTACAGTTATCTGTCATGCAAGGAAGCATTAGGAAGGCTGGTGCCCAGGTCAGTAAAAGACTTTAGCAATGCCAAGGATTGTGGGAAAGTGAAGAGTTTATTGAAGCAATGCAAGAAAGCAGTGGGCAAATTCAAGGAAGAACTATATGCCTGTGGTGTGAGGATATGTAGAGGGTGCAGGGTAGTCATGGCAAGCCTCTCAGGCAGGCTTTGTTGAAGTCTGCATGCACTCTGTCTGTCTCAAGGGAGTAGATGTGTTGTGTCAATAGTTACACCTCAGAGCAGGCAATTTGACAGAATCTCAAATTCTGGTCCTAATCTGAAGCTCTGCAGGCTCCAATGGCAGATTTCTATAAATACTACCTGTATTATAGTAGGCTATTAGAAGCAAATATATGTGTTTTGCAGCAAAGGCCTGTTTGTGTTTCCTTTTTGTGGAGTTTTGCCTGTGCAGATGTTATGATCCTGTAGTGCATTCTAGGTGTCAGACATGTGATGGGGCAAGAGACTGTGTTTACTGTGACTCTATCAAACTGTAAATTAATTCACTTCCTTTATGCCCAACCTCCACAAAACTGATAACACTGTTTCCGCACTGTACCTCACAACTGTTTTTGTTTCATTTGACATGCTCCTTAATGCATGGCTCTATTTCTGGCTCTGTCTGTTCTTTAGGTATATTTGGTATGTCTTAGCTGATATCACCGTTTTTTCATAATAAGGTCCTAGGAGGACAAGTCTGCCCCCATTGCTTTCCTTTAAGTATCTTGGTTAATGATAATTTCCATTTCTATATACATTTTGAAACAGCTTTCCATCTTCTTTAAAAGTCCTTTCAGATTGTAGTTTGGGTGCTGTTGAGCTAATAAATTCAGAGTGCACACCTTTCCCTACAAATGACTGAGGTTTATCCTTCTTGATGGCAGAGTAGCACTGCACTGTACAAATACCACTTTTTCTTGATCAATTCATGTTTTGGTAGACATGAAGCCCACTTGCAAGACTTAGCTATTACACTTTGTACTACTAAATCTATGCATATGTGTGAATCACTGTAATATGATGTTTTTAACTCTTTTATGAAGACACAGGTGGATGGATGAACCTTGAGAGTGTAATTTTTAGTGAGATAAATCAGACACATGTGATTATGTATTGCTTGGTTTCCCTTCTAGGTGAAGGCCAAAATATAAATGAATTAGAGAGTAAAATACAAGATGACAGGAGATGCATATCAGGGAAGAGAACCGGGAAATGTGAGCAGGGGAATGGAGAGAATAGTAACACATGAGAAATGAGTTCAGGTGTGTGATGTCTGTGGATCACCTCTGATGGGGAGAGAAGCATTGTGACCCGCAGCTTGTACCACAAAAATGAAATAGAAAGAACAAATGTGTGGTAGAAATTTTGATTGACAGATAATGTTCCATTCACACCCAAGTGAAGTTGGAGATTATTAGCATCGGTAGAACAGAGTCTTGGCTACACACACGACACATTTTATCTCTTTCTTTGATCTTTTATAGTACATTTTTGTTTTTCCTCTCAGGGTAGTACACATCTTGCTAAAGATGTGTTTTTGGGTCTTGATGACTTGTGTATCATTGGCCAGAGATCTACTTTTGAGCTACATCCCCGATCCAGTTTTCTAGTGTTTGCTCTTTTAAGTCTCACCATAGTCATATGGAAAGCCATCTGATTTTTGCTTCTAACACTTTTGTAAATTCTATGGTTAATTCTATAAATATGACTTGATGATTTGGTCTTCCTGCTTTCACAATCATGTAAGACTAACAATAGTGATGTTTCTCTTTCTGAATACTTTTGTGATTTCTTTGCCTTACATTGCTGACTAGATTGTCTACATAATGCTGCATTCAAGTAGTTATATCTGATTCATTTGTCTCAATGGCAACATTGGTAATAGAGCTTCCCACTTGCCTCTGTGAAGTGTCATATTTGTGCTGGGTTTTAGTGATGTTGAGGCAGACCACATCTATTCTTAATTTCCAAGATTTTGAATAAGTGTGCACAAAAGTATATTGGTTACATTCTGACAGCTCTCTCTTTTTCCTCCTTGACTGTGGTAGTGCAACAGTTTGCATTGTTGATGTTATTCTTTTTTATTTTAAAGAGAATAACAGAAAAAGAACACAAGGAAATACCACCAACATGGACAGAAACAAAACAAAGCAAAACAATAAAAGTGAGAGTGTTTCAGAACAAAATGATAGGAATTAACAGTGGCTGTTAGAGTAAAAATTGTTATCTTCAATGAATTTGCTCAGATTTGTTGTGATGCTGAAGAATCCTGCAGGCCTCATGCAAAATCATCGCCATGATTATGTGTCAGCATTTCTCATGTTGCTGCATGCAGATTTCATTTAGAACATCTGCATCTCCATTTAGATTTCCTGATGTATTGTTATGTTTCATTCTCAACAGTCCTTGTTGAACTCAGTGTGTCTGGGGTAATACGTTCACCTGGGATGTCCATTTGATCTCTAGGAAAAAAAGTTCACAAAGCACCCAGATTTCTCGAATTTATTCATTATGTCTGGTTACAGCACAGAGCAGTTTGTGGAGTTCTGGGGCCAGGAGGGCCTGTGGTGGGCTGCCCTGCTTCATACGGGTCCTGTATCTGCTTTACCCATTGACCTGTGTGAGGGCTGATCTCTGCCTTCTGTGCAGCAACTGAGCTCTGCCCTGCCTTCCTCCGGCCAGAGCGCCAGCCACTCTCCTCTTTAGGGATCCCTGTGTGTTTGAGTTCCTAAGTGGAGAGCTGGGCTTGTAAGCAGATCCCAGTCACTTTGGACTTCCTTGTGCTCTTTCCAGGGGGACTCCGGGTTCACTGGTCTATGGTGATGTCCTCCAAGGACTAGCCACATGGGGCACCCCTCCTCTGTCTGCTACAATGCACCTGAAATCTTTACTAAACTGAAGTCCTAAATTAATTGATCATAGACCCTATGGCAGCCAAGTGCTGGATTTCATGGCCTGCCCACTGCCACCATCAACATTGAGTAAATGCCAATTCTGGTGCCATTCATCTACAGTCATGGGAGTACACAGGAAAGGCCATCACAGTCCTGCATAATGTTAGAGACCCCCCACCCTCTTGGTCTAGGTCCTGAAGTTCAGGTCAGAGTAGACAGAAGCACAACAGGCAGTCACAGGTACAGACCAGAGCCTCTCAACTTTAAGCAACAGTGTAATGTTTAGGAAACTTTAGGCAATAAAGAGAGATATCTTCTCTAGATTTCAGGAGGAGATACAGAAGGCATGAAATGGATGCAAAATGTCTGGTACAGACATGCAGCTAGGATAGGCCCATGGGGTCAGTGGAGAGTCACACATGGTAGATGCTGCCCAAGAGCAGGAAGCAGGAGCCGGAAGCCCAATCCTACATCACCCAACAGCTGTGGCCCCTACACCAAGTGCTTGTGAGAAGTCTGAACACAGAACACCAATGACAATTTGACACTGCGTTCTGGGGTGTTGAAGTAGGTTGCTGAGAGGCCGACAAACACCCAGAGACAGCCTGTGAGAGATAAGGATCATTAAAACAATGAACGTAAAAAACAGGAGTTAATTGTAAGTTTCTATGGTTCAAAAGAAGCAGGTGTGTCTCCAGTAGCATTTGTCTGAGTTACTTCTCTCTTGTTGCTGACAAATAATAACGCCCCCAAGATTAAGGAGAAAAGATATATTTAGCTCTCTGTTTGTGGAGCTTTCATGTCCTAGTAATGTGGTTCCATGGCAGAGTGGCACATGGCAGAGGGCAAGAGTTCATGGCAGTGGAAAACAGCAAAGGCAAGCAGAGACCAAGGGAAGAACAAGAGCAAGCCTCTTTCCCTCCCTTACATTGTAAGCAGGCTGCATGCACCAGGGTGGGTGTAGCACTCACTTCCATAATCCTGACAGAGCAGTAGAGATTCCACTTGCTGTTTTTAACTCCATGTTAAGAGAAGTTACTTAAGCTGTAGACGACCCCAACTTCTCACCTCTTGGCTTTGGTTAGGAATCATCCCACTTGAAGGAGAGCAGAGGCACGAAATGGGAACAGAACAAACAGCACAAATTAGGATGTCGGCTAAAGTTAAACTGCCATGATCACCTGAAATTTTGCTGTATGACCTTTTGGGAGAAGGACACTTTGCAATAATTTTGTGACACGCTTGTTAGATTCCCAAAAATTAGGTAATGGTGAAAATGGAAAAATACAATGTACTTAAACGAAGGTGGAACCCAGATCAGGGCGGACATGTTCTCTGGCTCCTAGTTAAAGACTGTGCATCAGCTGTCTCAAATACAGCTTTGTTAATTCAGGCCTTTTCAGTTTTCTTCTCAGTGCTTTTCTGCAGGAAACACTTCTCATGTGAATACCAATTTAGGAGCATAAAATAATCACAGACTCTATCACCACCGCCCCATGATGGCATGAGGCTTTGCAGATCCATCTAGACCCAAACTGTAACAGCATTGCTGGGCAAATTCCTATGACAGATGTGAACCCAAAGCCACACCAACAGGACACATCTCATAGCCAGGATGTATACTGGTCAGGCACAACCAAGCAAATCCCACCAGGGAGAGCAGTCAACAACAGCTGCACTTGGAAATGCCCTTTGGAGTGTGCAGACTGAGCTCCAGCACTGCTGACAAGCCCCACAGGAGGTGAGCAGGGCCCCGGTAGGGGTGCACTAACTTAGGAAGGCTCCTGAATGAGGCCAGCTCAGTGAGTCCACGGTGGTGTGTTCTTGCTCCTAGTGTCCCCTATTTCACCTACACCGGGAAACTCTGGTCTCTGCCTACTGCACTCCTGTGACTTCACAAGAGCATGCGAACACAGAAGGGCCATTTCAGGAGGGGAGGTGGTCCCCAGTGTTCCAGTGTTCCAAGGGAGATACATATGAAGAAAAACTTTGTGCCCTCAAATACTCATGGAATAAGCGCACTGTCAGGAAATATGTCCATCAGACACACTGAAAGGCTGTGTCTGGGGAAAGCGAAGAGCAGATCATGGGGACAGAAGGGAATAAATGAGCTGTTGGTGAGGTTCTGGGTCAGTGAATGAAAAATGCATATGGACACAATAGAGGGAGCTGTCCTGGGCTGCAGACCTGAGTTCTGCACGGAGGAGGGGTCACTCAGTGTCTGCCCATGAAGACCAGAGGGAGAATGAAAAGCTGCCCCAGGCCTCCACACAGTGATACCTGCCAGAGACAGTGAGAGCACAACTGGACCGACAGTGCAGGCCAGCGTGAGCCACAGGGAGCACAGGAAGGAGCGACAGGGTGGGAGGGGTGACGGGAGAGTGTGAGGGGAGAGGAGAACTCTGAGGAGTGCAGGGAAACTGGGCATTCCAGGGACCTCGGAGGGGCAGAGGCAGCTGTCAGGGAGGGGTCTGGGGCCTGTTGGGATTCTCATCTTTGGTTCATGTCTTCACCAAGACAGTGCTTTGGCTTCATTTACGTAGAAACCCTGCTTTGGCAAGGAGCAGCTCTGCTGGCCATTCTCCTCTCAGTGCTTAGAGCTGCAACTCTATCCAAGGCTGTTGGCTGCTATGCTGCTCATCAAAGCCCTCAGCCCCACAGGTTACAGCCAATGCTGGCCTCTCCTGGTCAGTGCCAGCCAGCTCTCCTGGTCATCAATATCTGTCACCCCATCTCTATCACCTATTTCTGTCATTCTTCTTTCTTGGCTCCTGGTATTGCAGCTTTTCTGGGCTAAATGGCACAAGTATTTATAGCTTTGTGAAAGTAAGCCCTCTGTCCACTGTTCTTGGGGTAAGAATCCTCAGTACGTTTACAGGATGGCCAGGGCAAGCTTTATTGGAAGAAGACCTGACCTGCAGCACAACAGGTTCAGTGCAGAGATAGAAGCTCTCTGTTATGGTTGATCCATTGTGTCAAATTCGGCAGTCTGGTTTGGCTGAGTGACTTAGCAGGAAGCCAGGGTGCTTACTTTGTATACATCCTGAGCCTGTGGAAGTGGAGGGCATGGAGATTATGTGGGAGGTACACCCCCCTGTGTGGGGGTAGCTTGTTTACAATGTAAGGGAAGAAAAGAGGCTGCTTGCAGCCATTCCTCCCTTTTGCTTGTTGTTTTTGCTGTGCTCTGCTGCCATGAATGCTTGCCCTCTGCCATGTGCCACTCTGCCTCAGATCCAGCCAAGTATGGACTGAAATCTCCACAAACTATAAGCTAAATAAACATTTCCTTCCTTCATTTTGGGTGTTGGGTATTTTGTCTCAGCAATGAGAGAAAAGAAACCAAGATAGAATTTGGTACCAGTGGAGTAGGGTGGTTGTTGTGACTATACCTGACCATGTGGTTCAAGAGCCTTTGGAAATTGCTTGTAGGAAGACTTTGGAAAAGTTTGGAGATGCCTGGTCAGAGCATGGAAGACCAGAAGGCTGATGGAAATCCTGCTGGTAAAGATCAGGTTCATGAGGTTTCTGCTGGGAAGAAGGACTGCATTGGTTGTTGGACTACAGGTGATGTATATTACAGCTTGACAAAATGTTTGTCTACATTTTGCTTGTGTCCAGAGACTTTGCCTAAGACTGAGATTAAGGGTGTCAGCAAAATGATTAATCTGGAAAGGGAAAATTCAAGGCAGTTGAATGTTGGGAAAGTGGCATGGCTATTCTTGGGGGCTTTTGGCCAGATTTACATTGACAGTCAAGAGCAAAGAGCCCAGCAGGATGATTTAAAATGTTGTGAGTTTGGCGAGAGAGTAAGCTCCGGTAAAGATGTGGATTGCAAAGATAAGGCTGAGGACATCTTTATTGCTGAGAAGGAACAAGAGAATGGAAAAGATGGCCTGAGGGCATCACAAGAAGCAAGTCTCCAACCTTTGCTGTCTCAAAACTGCAAGGGGGAAAGACTTTGCCTTGAGAAGGAAGCCAAAGAGTGCCATGTTCCAGAATGGTGGCAGTGGCTGCACCAGGTTCCAGAATGGAGGCAGCATAGAGAATTTGTTCCTCAGCATTGGATTCAGTGTGCCCAGGGATCCAGGCACTGGACCCCTATGGCCAAGAGAAACAAAAGTTTGGCTACTGCTCCAGGTGGCAGAAGACCTTGGCATCATCCACCCAGCCCTGGTTTTAGGTACATGGAGAATGCAAGAGTTCTGAGCTTAAAGAAGCTTCCACTCAGATATCAGAAGGACTGGGAGGCCAGCCAGTGTGCCACTGAAAGGGCAGTGTGTGAAGCTGTGAATATGAAGCAAAAGATGCCCTGGAGACCTCAGTTTAGAAAAGACAGGACCGTGGATCATCTGAGGAAAGCTGCAAGAAGGGAGCAAATTGAGCCTAAGAGAGAAGCCGTGGGAGCTGTAACCACCAAAAGTGCCATAGGCGTGGACTCACGCAAGCCCTTTGGAGCTCACAATGTGTGACAAGTGGCTTCAGATGATGGATGTGGAATTACAGGACACAATGTTAGCCCTGCTGGATTTTGGACTAGTTTTCTTCCCAATGCTCTATATTCCCCCGTTGGTGCCTTTTGGAATGGTAGTTTATTTTGTGCCTTTAAATATTGGAAGTGTTTAATTTTCATTTGTAGAGGGGCAAAATGTTATGATTCTAATGTAATATAATGGCTTTGTATCTGGAAACTGGTTTAAAGAATTTTGTTTGTTTGCCAAGTTGACAAGGGGTGGAATGTTATGGTTGATCCATTGTGTCAACTTGGGCAGTCTGGAGGTTTGGCTGAGTGACTCAGCAGGAAGCTAGGGTGCTTACTTTGTATACATCCTGAGCCTGTGGAAGAGGAGGGCATGAAGATTGTGTGAGAGCTACATGGCCCCTGGGTGGGGGCAGCTTGTTTACAATGTAAGGGAAGAAAAGAGGCTGCTTGCAGCCATTCCTCCCTTTTGCTTGTTGTTTTTGCTGTGTTCTGCTGCCATGAATGCTTGCCCTCTGCCATGTGCCACTTTGCCTCAGAACCAGCCAAGTATGGACTGAAACCCCACATAATGTAAGCTTAATAAACCTTGCTTTCCTTCATTTTGGGTGTTGGGAATTTTGTCTCAGCAACGAGAATAGAGTAACCAAGACACCCTTCAAGTAAGCTTCAGAAATGAGTGGCCAGTGCTACTTAAACAACTGAAACAGGTTTGTGATTGTCCCAAATTTGGGGCTGCTGATTTTTTGAAATGGAGGGCTATGACTGGTCCAGATTAGATCCATCTGATTGCTGTGAATTCTAGCCTGTCAATTTGTCCAAATTGAGGCCTGAGATTTGCCCAAATTTGGGCATGTTGATTGGTCCAAATTGGTCCACATTCAATTAATTCCCTGATAAGCACACAGTGGCACTAGTGGGTGGGTGTAGGAGATCCAGTAATAAATCCATTAGTGGATCCGTTAGTGGACAGGTGTGCCAGGATCAGGAAGGCACAAGTTATATCAGGAGGGCCAAGCAGGGGCAAGGTCTGTGGTTCTGCCTCTGGGGCTCAAACAGGACAGCTCTAAGGCGAGATCCCTCCTCTGAGCCTGAGGCTTAATGCTGTGCTCCACCACCCCTTTGGCATTGACCTAGAGTCAAGACGCACAAGCCACTCCCCTGGAGGAGCCTCTGTGCCAAGCAGAGGACAGAGGCAACTGCGCCTGGAATTCTATCTGCTGAACACATAGAGTGGGCAGCATGGCACAGAGTACAGTCCCTCATGGAACACTTCTTATCCTGCCTGGGCCACAGCCCTCTGTAGGGTCACCTTCTCCAGGGTCTCAGGAGTGCTGACCTCCACAAGGAAGAGGGCAACTACCACAGTTCTCTGCCAGCTGGCCATGAGGCCCATTCACAATTCTATCCCTGTGTGAAAGAGAGCTCACATGTGGACACTCACCTATGGGCCAGAGTCTGGGTAAGACGTGCAGTTACACTGTATGATGTAACTAGCGTTGAAATTACTGTGGAAAGTGGGGAATCTGAGGCACAGAGACATTAAGGACTTTGGTCAGGAAGGAAGTAGCAGTGCTGAGCTCTGAATCCAGTCACTGCCTCAACCTCTCCACATGTGTGTTTCTACTCTGGTGCCATGCCGACCCCCAGGTGGGCTATGGGCAGGGCAGGATTACACATTTTAGAGTGCACAGGCTAGCTCAAACCTTGAACTCAGATACCTTCGGCCTTGTGGATGTTGCATCCCAGGAAATAGAGCCAAAGGACTTCTGCTGTGGTCCTCATGTCAGCACCTGCTGAGGAGGAAACCTGGTAACTGGGGAGCCTTCCCCACTATTCCAGGACCAGCTAGAAAGGACCCTGAGCAGCCTGAAATCTGAAACCTTGGTGGAGGAACCATAACATAGGGCAGAGTTTCTCAGCTTCTGCTTTGCTGATATTTATCCATGCTGTGCTGGGGATGGACCCAAGACACCCCCAGACCCCAATGCCACTGAGCCATCTCCTGCTCACTGATCTCTGGTGCCTGGTGAGTTTTCCTGCTAAGCCCTGCCCATGTACTGCAGGGGGTTTTACACCCCAGGCCAACTGCTTTTCCCCCTCCCACAGGGCCCACGAAAAGGCCCATTCATCGGGCAGATCATGGGAGAAGGCAGTGTGAACTCTACATTGAGGAGAGAGATGGCAGGGAGACTGAGGATCGAGGGGCAGTTGGGGACTGAAAGAGAGATGCCAAGACTGAGTCTGAACCCCGGAGCAGGGGAGATGGGGCCCAAACAGAGAAATCTCAGGATCACAAAGCTGAAAGAGACTGAGATGGACACACAGGTGCTCTCAGCCCAGGTTCTGGGCATACCCCTGTGCCAGGCATCACACCAACACCAGACACGTGGTGACTCACTTTCACAGCCATCTCCGTTGCCAGGTCCTGACTTTATCCCCACTCCACAGAGGGTACAGACACAGACAGGCTGAGTGACAAGTGGAGAAGGTACTAGAGTCTATGCTTTTAAAACCTCACTGCAACTGGGTAATATGGCACCGCCTGTAATCCCAGTGCTCTGGAGGCTGGAGAATCACAAAACCCTCAGTGTACACTGAGTCAAAGTGATGCTCTAAGGTGGAGAGGGAGACACGCATTCAGCAGGACAGAGTGAAGACTGAGGCTGGAACTCAAATGCGGCAGGCACAGAGCAAGCCTTGTGCTGGGAGATCACAGGGCTGTTCACCTGGCCTCAGCTCCTGGAGTTCAGGGCTCGGCTGTCCTGTGTGGGGCTGCGACCTGTGGGCTGCTGACTCTCAGAGCCTTTGTAGGTCTTATAAGGATTAGGGTGGGGTCTGGCCTGCCCTGGGCTGCTGGAACATTAGAGCCTGAAGTCTGAGAGATTACAGTCCCAACATGCCACTTCTCTGGACGTGACCTGTGGCTGTCCTGCTTCTAAACAGATGAGGGCCCAGGGAGCAGAGCTCTGGGCCGTGAGGAAGGAGGGTGGTGTAGGGTGAAATCCTGAAGGCAGTGACCACCTTTGGCTGGGCTCTCCCCTCTCTTTCTCTCAGTTCTGATGCCTCAAATCCACTGCTCTTTGATACCCTTAGCCTTCTTGTCCATGGATTTTTTTCACATTGGATTCTTTGCCTTTGAAATTCTTTCCTATAAATTAAATCTACATGAATTTGAGCAAATGTTCATGAAATCAAGACAGTCTGTGCTCTTGTGTGTGTGGTCCTGGTAATTTACTGCAGGATCTTCTTGCTGAGCTCCATTCGAAAGTGATACAAACCAAGACCCCACATGGAACCAGACCAGACCTTCTGACATGAGAGAAGTCTTCACTGGTGAGGGACAGAGTAGCAGACTACCTAGTGGACCAAGGTAGCCCTCGAGCTGAGGAAAGCCTGGGCCTTTCAGCTCTTTCTTCTGGTGGGGATGGAGTGGGGTGAGGAGCTGTCCCTGGGCCAGAACAGGCCGAGCCCTGAGCAGCAGGGAGGGCGTCCAGGCCTGAATAGTGTAATAGCAGGAGTTGCCCATGTCAGAACATCTGAGCAGGTGAACTACCAGAGCGAATGAGGGCAGGGATAGCTTTTGTGACCGAAGTGAACTGAAGTGGAACAGGTAGGGGAAGGAGAGAAATACTGAGAGTTAAAATTTTCCCATGAGGAGGGTGAGGCTGGCTGCCTTGTGACTTATCAGAAAACATTTTACTTAAATTCTATTTAGAGTCAGAGTCTCTTTACTTTGTGATTTTGCCCATGCAGGGCTGAAATTTGACATCCTCCTGTCTCATTTTCCCAGAGATCTGGTCTTCTGGGCGTGCAGCACCACAGGCAGTGTATTTTTCTGTTAGGCATCTACCAGGTCTGCTATGCACAACCTACCTCTGTTTTAGCCACACCAAATCCCAAATTCTAGAGCACTCCAAGCAGGTTTGTACCTGCGTTAGGCTGTGAGCTACCTATTCCTTTTGTGTGATGTTGCCCTGGGTCATTTTCTATTTCCGCTAAAACCATGTGCAAATGTGCAGGGCTCCCAGTGGTAACCACGTCTCGCACACCCAGGAAACCCCTCCTCAGTTACATTCAGCTGCACTCAACCCAAGCTCAGGGCAGATTTCTGAAGGGGACTGAGCTGTGAAGGGTGTGACTCGGAAGCACAGGCTCATGGCTCAGGCTTTCAACACTGGTCCAGACAGCAGGCTGATCACAAGCCCCCATTGTCACCTGCCCTCCTAACCTGCCAGCCACACATCTGTTTATCCAACCTTGGCCCACGATTCTGTTAGTCTGGCTCACAGATGTTGGGGAGATGCTGGCACTTTCTGGTGTATTATTTAATAAAGGACAGATGGTAAGGTACAACTGAGAGCCCAGTGAGCAGGCCCTGGGTGAGGCTAGGAGGGTCACTGTACAGGCTGGGGCTGCTCTCTCTGCAGACCTGGGCTGGACCTTTGTCCCCCTGTGGACCCTGAGTTTTTTCTGAGGCCCCATCACCTGGGCCTGACTGGTTCCTGACTCCATCTGCAGCCCTGTTCCCCCCAAGAGGATAGTGAAGCGTCTGGGGTCCACTCCGTGGCCCATCTTGCTGTGCTCCCTGAGAGTCTCATTGTGCAATATGCTCCTGTTGGCACTGCTCAGTGTGGGGACTCACTTTAGAGATAATGGGACTTCAGGAAATTCCAGGAACCAGCCTTAACTGGAAGCTGTGATGTGATAGGGATTTTTTTTCATATTTTTCCCTTTAATATCTTCTCTTTGTTTGGGTGTCCCATGGTCTTGTGTACCTGTGGTCAAGGACCTTTACTATCGTACTCTGCATACATTAGGCTCCCCATAGTCCCTCTTACTTGCAGTTTTACCCTGTATTCCAGCACTGTTTTCCACGCTTCACTCTCCCTTTGCAGGGCTGTTTAGTCCACCCTGTGGTACCCACTGATGTGGGTCCTTACTTTGGTGATGATGGAAATACAGCTAAAATGACAGTATGAATGTACGGGCAAGAGCTTTAGGCATAAGAGATGTCAGGGCATTAGCTGAGGCACAGAGAAACAGCAAATGGATCCTCTGACAAAGCCAAGTAGGAGGCGCCAAGGCAGAGGCTTCCACTGGTGAGAAGACAGTGGCTGTGGATCTGAAGAGTTGGGTGATTCTGGCACATGGGAGTGTTACGGGCTGTGATCCTGCTGATCCTTATCTGAATGGTGGCTGCTTCAGTCTGGTTGAAGTCTCATGATCTGAGGGACAGTTTGGTTTGCATGGGATGACTGTCTTCTGTTGGGGGATCCCAGTCCAAGGAGGCTGTTAACCAAGGCAACCTGAACATGACGGTCCTGGAGATTTTCTCAGCATAGTTGCCATCCTAGAAACTGTCTTGGGCTGGAGGTACAGCTCAGTGGGCTAAGTGCTTGCCGCTAAGCACTAAGGCCCTGAGTTCGATCCCCGGTCCCGGAAAAAAAAAAACAAACAAAAAAAAAAAAAAAAAAAAAAAAGAAACTGTCTTGTCTTGGTGTCCTAAGCCTTCAAGGGCTGTGAACTAAGTTGCATAGATTTAGGGCTAAGTAAATTTTTAGTGGCAGCTTTTCAACAGCTATGCCCTGACTGAGGGCTGTGCCTGTATGCACAGGAGAGAACGATGTGACTCAGAGATTCAGAAATCATTGGTCCACCTTTGTCTTCCATTTAGGTACCTGTTGCTCTTCTGAGGCCGAGTGAAGACTATTCCATTTTAGTGAAAGCCATGTTGAAGTCTTCGAGTGTCTCTGAAGAAAACCTGGATCAGGCTTTTGATAAGCCACATTTTAAGGGTTGAGGGGTGTGTTGGTCCCTGTCCCTGCGGTCTCCATGTCGCTCTGTTCCTGATTCTGGAGTATCTCCACAAATTCTCTGTGGTATCTGCTTTTTTCTTTCTCTCTCTCTCCTTCTGTCTCTATGAGTAATTTCTTCTGGCACATCTTGATATTCTCTTCTGCATTGTCCAATGCCTTTGTACTTTTTTAGAGCTTAAATAATATTTTCACAAGGATATTTTTAATTTTAAAAATAATTTTTTTTTACATCTTGATTTTCTATTCACTCCTGAAAGCATGTAGTGAATTCTAGGTCAAATTTCTTCATACTTCTCTAATTTTCTATTTCTTTTTCTGTCACTCTGATTATGCAAATCACAATGCACACAAAACCACCCAAATACATATGTGCAGTGTATCCTTTTCCATCTTTAAGAATCACACACCTTAGCTGTGCTCTATTCTGCATACAACAGTTCCACTCGTGACCATTCTTAAAGCCCTAAATCTGCTGATTATTCTCTTCACGTGCAGCCCTCATGTTTTTGTTACTCCTGCATCCACTTTTTGTTACTCCTGCACCCACTCACTGTGGCTTTGTGGCAATGTCAACATCTGTAATGAGAAAGGGAAGGACTTTCTCCAGAATGTATGTGCTTCTTATTTTGTCCTGAAAGCAGGGCTGCCTCTGCCCCAGGGCGCCCAAGGCCAGCTCCATGTAGGTGTCCCAGGATGTCCTGTGCCACCGTCAGTCTGGCCCCTGGCTCCTCTTCCTGGTGGCAAAACCAGCTCCATGGTCAAATCCTCTCTCCTGGCTGATCAGAGCTTTTGAGCTTGACTCTCCTTCAAATTTCCCATGTCTTTTACCAGAGAAACTGTGGGAGTCTTTTCTGTTCATCGGTTGCATGACCTAGAACCTACACTGCAAGTTCTCCATTCAGACTCCAGACTGAGGGATCTGTGGGTCAACCTTGAGATTTGGAACCCCAGGTCAGAGCCTCAGGCTTTAGGCTCCTGATGCCCCAGTCTGTGCTCCAGGATGCAGCGTCAAAAAATTCAGCCCCAGCATAATGTGTTTCCCTATGAATAAGCAATTTACAACTATAGTTTCTTGCCATGCAAGGAAGAATTGGAAAGCGTCCATGCTACTTAAATAGCTAGCAGGTCTGTGATTGGCCCAAATCTGGACTTGCTGATTGGTTGAAATTGAAGACTATGATTGGTCCAGATTTGATGCGGCTGATTACTGTGAAATCAAGACTGCCAAATTGTCCAAACTGAGGCCTGTGATTGACCCAAATTTGGGCTTGTTGATTGCTCCAAGTTGGACCACAGTCAAGTCCCTGCTCTGAGAACAGCCATTTTCCCAATTCAGTTTTTTTGGTAAGTTTAAATTGAAAGTTAAGGTGATTAGAGTAGACAGCTGCTGGACTGGTGCAGGGCATGCACAGTCATTGCAGCTGTCATGAGGGCAGTTCCAGGTTATATCAAGGGCAGATGCTGCAGTTGAATAGACAGCTGTCATGTCTCCACAAGTATGGCCAGGCCAATACTGTTCAACATGCAGGAGGGCCAGCTGCGTCCTCAACTTACTGAGCAGTGAAGATAACGGGTTTGAGCCCACTGATCCCTTCCACACTAGACAGTGTTTCCTGGCCACTTCTTCAGAGGTGGCAGCAGCCTGTGGGGTGGTGGGAGTGGGGGAGTGGCACTGTGTGACAGACAAGTGTCACTTCATATCAGGCTGGCCCAGAGAGCAGCTACAATGTAACCTTACAGTTCACAGCAGGACAAGGAGGGAGGCTGTCTATGTCCACCCAGAGGGGACCAAAGGGGAGCACAGGGAAACAAGGGGGTGGGGCAGTACAGCTGTTGGCCACGCCCTTCTATTGCCAACAGGGGAGAAAGAGGAGAGGTGGGGGCTTCCCCTTTCTCTGACTGCTGTAATGCTGGGCACCTGTATAAGCACAGGCATGGCTGCCCTAGAGAGTCTCCATGGAAGCCTTCTGCACTGTAGTACCTTCCACTGTGTCCCTGAACTGAGTATAGGAGAGCCAGGCTGGACATATCCTGAGGATGCCCAAGCCCAGCAGAGGAGAGGTCAGTACTCCCTTGCCCTGTGTATCCCACCCCCATGTTTTCAAGGTTGATCCATGTTCAGTGTGGGAGGCCTCAGCGTCACTCCCCTAGTTCTGCCTCACTCCTCACTCTCCCTGCCTCAGTTGCTTCCCCTCTCTCCCTCATTGCTGGTCTCAGCCATTGCCTGTGTAGGGCCTCTGTTGTCTGTTCCTGTGTCTGTTTCTCTCTCCCTCTTCTTCCCTCAGTAGCTGGGTTCTCCTATTCAGTCCTTGGTTGTCACTTTTGGAATGTGGGTGGAATGTTACTCCTGTCTCATTTTACAACCTGCTGCCCAACTTTTTGTCTCACAGTCTCTGTCCCCACAGGCCCAGGAAGAAGCATCCTGTCACACAGCTCATCCTGTTTGGGGGCACCCTCAGGAGCAAAGGAAGGAGAAAGGAAAGTATGGGCATTTTTTGCGTGAGAATCTCCACTTGTATTATCTTCCCTTACTCAGCCCAAGGCCACCATGGTGCTCGACCTCTATTTCCACTGCTAAGGGCATGAATTCTCATGTTTGGCATCACAGAAGTTGAGGTGCGAGTGTGCACATGTGTGTGCTCGGATGGCTGGGCAGCTGTGAATGTGCCATTCCAATGTATATTCATTTGTTCCGTGAGGGCTGAGGATATAGCTCAGTGGAATAAGCGCTTGCCTAGCAAGCGCAGGGTCCTGAGTTCGATCCCCAGTACCACAAAAAAAAAAAAAAAAAAACGAAACAAAACATTTGTTCCGTGAATTTGACCCTGTTTATTTTGCATAGTTTTAAATGTTTGATTTCTATTTCTTTTTCAATGATGTGTCCAGGTCACTAATTTTTATTGGTTTTTTTGTGCAATAGAAATAGTTACTTTAGTTTTGGGGAGTTGGCCTGTGTGTGTGTGTGTGTGTGTGTGTGTGTGTGTGCGCGCGTGTGTGTTGTGTGTAATTTTTCACCTTCTTTTCCTTTCTCTCTGCTCACCCTCATTTGCTTCCCCAACTCATTTCTATGGTCTACAATCTCTCCTTTATTGTCAACTCAGGAATTAGTGTTTCAGCTGTATTCTTTCTGGTTTTAAGTTGTTGTGTTCTTTTAAAAATATAACCCTTTGGGAAATATTTATATATTCACTACCCCTGAATGGTTCCTTTTCTATACTGCGTGTCTTGGTCTGTTTGTACTTCCTAACACATCTTTGTGAAGACACTTACCAGTATTTAAAGTTTTGGTTCTACTTTTCCATCAGTTGTGCTCCTTCTGGCACAAATTGTCCCATCTCACCTTTTGCTCACCCTCCATTCCTCTGATCTGACACAGCTTATGGTGCAGCTCATGCCTACCTCCGTCTTTCCTTCAGCTTCCTCAGTCACTGTGACTGCCTGCGAGCTGTTGAGCTCTAGATTCTAACGTGTTCAGGTGAGTTTGGGAGTGCCAAGCATATGATTTATCTGCCTGGCCCCTGAAATATCACGCCAGACATTCTAAAGTCCCAAACTTCACCCCCAGGACTTGTCCTTGGGCAGCTGTTTGCCATGGTCATTAGGAGCAAAGACGCTGATATCCCCACCAAGGAGAAGATGTCCCAGGATGTCACAAGGATGTCACAACATCTTAAAGTCAATAACACCATTTTGCATTTGATAACTCCAATTTCAGTCTTAATAAAGCTAAACAAGAAGGGCTCATTTCATATCAATATATTGGTAAAGAAGATTCAGTGAAGTTCAATAGCTGTTTATGGCACACAGGGCCTAAGGACAGGTTGAGAAGGTGGTGTTGGATTCTCGGTGCCAGCATCACACATGTTTATATGTTTTGATTATTGTCCTTATCCACTGTTTAAATTTGCAGAGGTTGGTGTAGAATCCTGGATATCCAGGTCGGCCACAGGGAGAGTTTCCCCAGGAGACAAGGCCCTGCAGGTCCCCATTGCAGACCACAGAGCCTCCGAAGTCTGACTGGTGAAGGAAGAGCAGGACAAGTTAGGGCAGATGAAGAGGGAGAGGGAGGGTGACACACACAGGAAGCCAGAAGCACAAACTGACAAAGGCCGAACGAGAGAGCAGGGCAGAGACACCCAGTGCAGGAACTGGAGGGCAGCAGCGAGAGCTGGAGACAGAAGCAGGGGAGACGGAGCCAGCAGGTCCCAGAGACTCATGGGGCACAGGAGGTAGAGGTGTTGGGGAGACAAACTGAGACTGTGGTGAGACACAAGGATGATAAAGACACAAACACCCAAGGCCCAAAATGGAGAGCTCTGCCATTAAGAAACCAAACAATCTATCACTTATATGCCTGCCTGTCAAACACCAGCTCTCTCTCCCAGAACTTTGAAATTTCCCCTGAGGAGCTCCACCACTGCCTGCATCTCCTTTTCCGGCTTTGGCTAAGTCAATTGGGGGGTGAGACTGGGTGTAGACTTGGGGACTTGGGAGCCATTGGAGTTGAAACTGGACTTGCGCTTGGCAGTTGGGCTGGGGAACCTGAATGTAGTCTAGCAGTCTTTTCTTACAGCTGTGGTCCTTCTCCTGGGGCCCCTCCCAGGAGACTCTCCATCCCTCTTCTCAACATCATGACTCTGCATCTCCCTGCCTCTCCTTCCCTGTCTCTGTGGCTGCTTTACCCTGTGTTTCCTTGTTTACTTCTCACCTCCCAGGTCTTCTCTCTGTTACTGTTTGTATCTGTGAGTCTGCATGGCCCTCTGATTCTCCCTCATTCCTGTATTTCCTTGTTACCTCTTTGGTTTTATAACCCAACTTCATCCTAAACCCCTGCCTTCCTTTTCTAGTCTCTCACCAGGCAAGTGTCCTTGTAGCCCCGACCACCAGCACAGAACATACTGTCATCATGGAATTCCTCATATACTGCCCTACAGCACTGCTCTGATACCACTGGAATATGCACACACTGCAGGCTGTCAGGATACTGGCCTGAAAGAAAGGACACAGGGTCAGAAACAGTCCTGGGCAGAGACAACCACAGGTATCCGTGAGTCCAGAGACAGGAACACCAAAACGCACCATCAAATAGGCGACCCCAGCCAGAAACCGAGCACATGGTTCCAGTTTCTGGACATTGGGAGGCAACCTGGATGGTCTGGACGGTTTGTGATAACACAGCTGGTTTGCTCAACTTGATGAGCATGATGTCATTGCCTTTCCAAGGTACAATGTAGTCTGGGTGCTGCACGGACAAATTGGCCTCAATCATCTGGCTGCCTGGTTCATCCCATGGGTATCGTGTGTGCAGGCCCATCCCAATGGTGTAGGATCTGAGAAAAATGAAGGTCAGTACCATAGTAACAAATCCTTTCTTCAAACCCAAACTCCAGTGCAGGCCAAAATCCAATCCTAGCCCCACCCCCCACTCACCCTCAATGTCAGTCCTATTGGAGACCATCACAAAGTGGCTCTGACCAGTATTTATTATGAACCAATTGGCTTTCCATGTTTGCATGTGAGTTGTCTGAAGCTTAGGTAACTTGTGTTGAGATGGGCAGTGACCTCACAGTAAGTGAACCTTTATGAGTCACTGGTCACCACTGAGGTCAGTATTGGCCTGTGAAGCTATAACACCTCAAAAGACAAGACCAGGCCACAGCTGAGGATATTTGGTTCCACCCCCAATGAACTACAAGTAGACTTCAGGCTCCACAGCCCTACAATGAATACCAACCTAAACATAAGGTAGTTCTCCTGAATGACATAATTTACTATTGGGAAAATTCTCCCAAGATCTGTGCAGATTCACAGGTATTATTAAGTATCCTCCTCCTTGGCTTGTAAACCAAATAAATACGGGCTGCCCAGAGAAGTCTCTGTCTCAACCCAGAGAACATCTAAGCTGTGAGAGAGTTAGACCCTCCTGGGGCCCTGGAGTCATGTCAGTTGTCTCATTTATGTCAGCCTTCTCCAACCACTTCCTGGGGAGATTGCAGTCCTGATCAGCCTGCAAAGACTAAGGGTTTTTTAAACCCAATAAGTCCCATCCCCATCCCCGTTCCCCCCACTCACACTGCCCAGACTCATCCCTAGTGCCAGCCTCATCCCTACTTCGATAGCACCCAAATACCATCCCAAACCCCACCCCAAAATTAGCACCAGATCCTGAAAATTAGGTTTGAGATAAGAGAAACATTGTCTAAGGTGTCAATTGAGGGAGTCACTAGTGTAGAAAAAGCAACATCAGTAGTGGTTCACTTTAATATTTTTGAATTCAAAATCAATGCAAAAAGTCCAGATTGCACAAAATATCAGAAATTGAAGGGAAGCAACCTTTGAGTGCACCTCGCCCTAGCCACGGACACAAGGATCCTGTTCATTTCAAATGTGGGTATTGTGTTTATCACGGATGTTTTCATTAGTATTAATTTGATTAAAATAAAACATGAAGGTATTTCTATGAGTGAACTTTTGTGTTGGCTCTCCCTATACCCTCCCCTGCAGCCATGTGAACACCTCGGTCCCCATCCACCTCTCTCTGTCTTCACCTGTCTCCCTCACCTTGCCCAGGGCCCTTACACCCAGTAACAAGAGGTCCCATTTCCACTCTACCAGGCTCCTAGAGGTGGAACTGAGATACAAGCCTACTTGTCTCAGACCTCCTCTTCTGCACTCTCATACTCGGGCCAATGCCAGGGTCCTGCATGGTTTCTCTTCCACATGTAGATCCTTCAGACCCAGCAAAGAGATGCGAATGTTCCTCAAGCCTGTGAAAGTAGATCTCCCGGCCAGGCCTCTCCTTTGACTGTAGCTTCAGCCTTGCTCCAGGCCTAGTGTCTCAAAGTGTCAGCACTTGTCATGGGCTCTGGGGCTGGGGATCGCTCTCTGGTCGAGCCATTCTGCACTGTTGGAACCCCACCCTGGGACCAAACTCAGCCCTCTTTGCTCAAACCCAGCCTGGGTCCTGCTCCTCACTGCAGTCACCACACTCTGCACTCACTCACCTCCTCCAGCAGTGTGCAGTTGACAACACCCACTGCCGATGCACCAGAGCTCCAGAGCAGTCCAAAGAGCCTTTATAGAACAGGGCAACTTGCCAGGGACGTGAGTGTGGAATACACTCTGAGCCACCGGAGATGCGTTTGCTGACCTGGTGTAGCACATCTCGGAAGTGACTGCTGTTTCTGATGAGAGGAATCTCAGGTACTGCAGGCAGGATGAGCACACAGCGGATACAGTGGGTGAGTGGGATCTGGTGCGTGGGATAAGGTAATGGATTCTGTGGTGGATCTGGTAGGGCTGGTGTGGGTCATGATCAGGAAGGCACAGGTTATAGCAGGAGAGCCAAGCAGGGGTAAGGTCTGAGGCTACACCTCTGGGACTCAAACAAGATAGTTTGAAGGCCAGATCCCTCCTCTGAGCTGGAGGCTTCATGCTGTGCTCCAACACCACAGTGGCATAGACTGAGTGTCACCACACATGCACCCTTCCCCAAGAGGGACCTCTGTGCCAAGCAGAGGATATTGCCCACCACGACTCTGATTCTGTCTGCTGGACACACAGGGTGGACACCCAGGCACAGAGAACAGTCCCTCGGGGAACACTTCTTACCCTGCCTGGACTCTATCCCTCTGCAGGGCCACTTTCTCCAGGGCCAGGGGAAGCTGCCACACTTCTCTAAAAGCTGGGGTGGAGGTCCATGCACAGTGCTATCACAGTGCTAATTATGGCTCACATGTGGAGACTCACCTATGGGCCAGATTCTGGGGAAGACCTGCATTCACACTGTATTATGTAGCCTGCTTTCAGATTACTGTGGGAGGTGGGGATACAGAGGGACAGAGACATTAGGGACTTTGTTGGGAAGAAATAGCAGACTTGGGCTCCGAATCCAGCTGCTGTCTCTCCACAGGCTGTATTTCTACCCTGGTGCCATGCAGACCTCCAGGAGGGCTATGGGCAGGGCAGGATTACACATTTTGGGAGCAAACAGGTTAGCATGCACCCCGAACTCAGATACCTGCAGTCGTGTGGAGGATGCATCCCAGGAAACAGAGCCAGAGGGTTTCTACTGTGATCCCCATGTCAGCACCTGCTGAGGAGGAGACCAGTGACTCTGGAGCCTCCCAGAATCTTCCAGAAGCAGCTAGAAAATACTCTGTCCAGAGTGGACTCTGAGACCCTGGCCAAGGAACCAAAAAATAGGGCAGAGTTTCACAGGCTCTGCATTGCTGATATTTGTCCATGCTCTGCTGGGGAAGGACCCAGGACACTCCCAGCCCCAATGCCACTGAGCCATTCACCTGCCTGCTGATGACTGGTGGCTGGTGAGCCTTTGGGCAGGGCCCTGTCCTGTGCACTTTATGGTGTTTTACACACTGTGCCAGCTGCTCCCCCTCAGCCATGCTGAAGGGACAACCACAAAGCCCCTTGATCACCCAGGTCCAAGAAGACAGTGTGAGTTCTGCCTTGAGGACAGAGGAGTCAGGTAGACTGAGGATCAAGGGGGAGTTAGGGACAGAGACAGAGATGCCAAGACTGAGGCTGAACCCTGGAGCAGGGAAGCTGGGGCCCAGACGCAGAAGTCTCAGTGTCACGAAGCTGAAGGAGACTGAGATGGACATAAAGATGCTGTCAGCTCAGATTTAGGAGCAGCCCTGTGCCACACATCACACCAAAACCAGGCTCACAGTGATTCACTTTAACAGCCTATTCAGGTGCCAGGTCCTGACATTATCCCCATTCCACAGAGGGTACAGACACAGACAGACTGAGTGACAAGTGGAGAGGGCACTGGAGTCCATGCTCTTAAAACCTCAGTGGAACTGGGCATGATGGCACTGTCTGTAATCCCAGCGCTATGGAGGCAGGAGGACCTCAAAGCCCGCGCTCTACACGGAGTCAAAGCGATCATCTAAGACAGAGAGGGAGACACACACCCAGCAGGACAGAGGCCACAAAGAGGCTGGAACTCAAAGGGCAGGAAGCACAGAGCAAGCCTTGTGCTTGGAGATCTCAGAGTGTTCACCTGGCTTCGGACACTGGGGCTCAGGGCTCGGCTGTCCTGTGTGGGGCTGGGATCTGTAGGCTGCTGACTTTCAGAGGCTTTGTAGGTCTTATAAGGATTTGGATGGGGGCTGGCCTGCCCTGGGGCTGCAGGAACCTTAGAGCCTGGAGGCTGACAGATTAGAGTCCTGGGCACAGCGCCTCTGCCTGTCCTGTTTGTAGTCAGATGAGTGCACAGTGAGCAGGGCTCCAGACTGTGAGGAAGGATGGGGTGTCTGGTGGGACCTGGCAGTCAGCGACCGTCTCAGGTTGGGCTCTCCCTTCTCTGCCTTTCAGTTCTGATGCCTCCAATCCAGTTCTCCTTGCTTCCCTTAGGCTTCTTGTCTCCTAGACGTTCTGCTTTGGATTCTTTGCCAAGCAAGCTCTTTCTAGTAAATTAAATCTACATTAATTTAAGCAAATGTACATGAAATCAAGACAGTCTATGTCTCCATGTGTGTGTGGTCCTGGTGATAGATTCCAGTGTCTTCTTACTGAGCTCCTTTCGAAAGCATCTTTCTTAAATTCTATTTAGAGTCAGTCTCCTTACTTTGTGAATTTGCCCATGCAGGGCTGAAACTTGAGATCCTTATGCCTCAGTTTCCCAGAGAGCTGGGCTTCTGAGCATGAAGCACCACAAGCAGTGTATTTTCCTGTCCTAGGCATTTACCAGGGCTGCTGTGCACACCCTACCCCAGTTTCAGCCACACCAAATCCCAAATTCTTGAGTACTCCAGGCAGGTTTTTACCTGCCTTAGGCTGTGAGCTAGCTATTGCTTTTGGTTGCTGTCACCCTGGGTCATTTTCTATTTCCTCTAAAACCATGTGCAAGTGTGCAGGGCTCCCAGCAGAACCCTGGTCTCAAACAACCACCAAATCCCTCCTCAGATCAATTCAGCTGCACTCCATCTGAGCTCATTGCAGAGTTCTCAAGGGGACTGTGCTGTCAACGATGTGACCTGGAAATGCATGCTGAGAGCTTAGGCCCTGACCACCAATCCAGACAGCAGGCTGATCACAAGCCCCCATTGTCACCTGCCCTCATAACCTGCCAGCCATACATCTATCTGTTCCTCCATTCCAGGGCCCGGCGTGAGCCTGGCTCACAGATCTTGGGGAGAGCTGGCACTTTCTGGTGTATTATTTGATAAAGTGTAGGTGAAAAGGTACAGATGAGAGCCCAGTGACAAGATCCTGGCAGAGGCCAGGAGGGTCCCTGGATAGGCTGGGGCTGCTGTCCCTGCAGAGTTGGGCTGGTTCCTTGCCTCATTGGGAACCCCGAGTCCTTCATGAGGCCCCGAGTCCTCACCTGGGCCTGACTAGCTCCTGACTCCATCTGCAGCCCTGTGCACCCCTACAGGATGGCGAAGGGTCTGGGGAAAGCTCCTTGGCCCATTTTGCTGTGCTCTCTGAGAGTCTCCTCATTGTGCAATATGCTCCTGTCGTCACTGCTCTGTGTGGGGACTTGCTTTAGAGATAACAGGACTACATGAAATTACAGGAACCAGCCTTAACTGCAAGCTATGATATGATAGGGCCTTTTTCATATTTTTCCCTTTAAGATCTTCTCTTTGTTTGCGTATCCAATGGTCTAGTATATGTGTAGTCAAGTTCCTTTACTGTAATACTCTGCATACATTAGGCTCCCTATGGTCCCATTTTCCTGCAGTTTTACACTGGATTTTAGCACTGTTTTCCTCTCTGGACTCTACCCTTTTCAGGACTGTTCTGCCCATCTGCTGATATCTGCTGGTGTGGATCCTTGCTTTTGTGATAGTGGGAATACAGCTAAAACAACAGCATGAATGTACAGGCAAGAGCTCTAGTCTTAAGTAAGGGAAGATGGTCAGGGTGTTAGCTTGAGGCACTGACAAACATCAAATGGATCATTTTACAAAACTAAGTAGGAGGCCCCAGGGCAGAGGCTTCTACTGGAGAGAGAGCAGTTGCTGTGGGTCTGAAGAGCTGGGTGATCCTGGCATATGGGGGTGCTCCAGACTGAGGTCCTTCTCTCAATCGTGGCTAATTCAGTTAGGTTGAAGTCTTGTGATCTGAGAGACAATTTGGTTTGTGTTAGATGACTGTCTTCTATTGGGAATCCCAGTGAGAGGAGGCTGTTAACCGAGGGCGACTTACTTTGAGGAGCCTGGAAATTTTTTCAGCATAGTTGACATCCTGGAAAATGTCTTATCCTAATGTCCTTAGCCTTCAAGGGCCATGAACTAACTTGTGCAGATTTAGGGCTAAATAACCTTGTTGTGTCAGCCTTTCAACAGCTTTGTCCTGACTGAGGGCTGTGCCTCTTTGCATAGGACAGAAGGGCCTGACTCAGAGATTCAGAGAGGAATCATGAAGCTTTGTCTTCCTTTTAGGTACTTGTTGCACTTCTGAAGGACAGAGGAGTCATCCGTTTTAGTGAAAGCCACTGTTAAGTCCTCAACTGTCACTGAAGAAAGCATGGATCATGGTTTTGATGCATAACTGATTAAGGGCTGAGAGGTTTGTTGGTCCCCTGTCCCTGGGGTCTCCATGTCTCTCTGCTCCTGCTTCCCAAGTATCTGCACAAATCCCCTGTGGTATCTGCTTCTCTCTCTCTATCTCTCTGTCTCCCTCTCTCTGTCTCTCTCTTCTGACACATCTTGGATATTCTCTTCAGCTTTGTCCAATGTCCTTTTACCTTCTTAAACCTTAAATAATATTTTTACTAGGATATTTTTAACTTTAAAAATAATGTTTTCTCTTTCATCTTGATTTTCTATTCCCTTTTAAAGTATCTTGTGTTTTCTAGGTCAAATATGTTCACATTTCTCTAATTTTCTCTTTCTTTTTCTACACAAATCACAATGCACACAAAACCACTCAAGTACATATGTGCAATGAATCCTTTTCTGTCTTTAAGAATCACGCACCTTAGCTGTGTTCTATACTGAATACAACAGTTCCACTCGTGACCATTCCTAAAGCCCTAAATCTGCTGCTTATTCTGCTCGCGTGCAGTCCTCATGTTTTTGTTGCTCCTGCACCCACTCATGATGGCTTTGTGGCAGAGTCAACATCTGTGTTGAGACAAGGAAGGACTATCTTTACAATGTCTGCACTTCTTATTTTGTACCAAAACCAGGGGTGCCCCTGAGGCGGGGCACCCCAGGCCAGTCTCATGCAGGCGTCCCAGGTTGTCCCATGATTCCTTCACTTTGGTCCCAGTCTCCTGTTTCTGGTGACAGCACTAGCTCCCTGGACATTCACTCTCTCCTGGCTGATCTCCCACCACTTCTGAGGTTTTGAGCTTCAGATTTCTTCAAAATTTCCCGCTTTTTACCCGACCAACTGTGGAAGTCTTCTCTAGGCATCAGGTTGCATGAACTAAAACCTATACTACAAGTTCTCCATTCATGTCCCAGACTCCAGACTGAGGTTTTGTGGGTCAACCCTGAAACTTGGAACCCCAGGCTCAGAACCTCAGGCTATAGACTTGTGATGCTGTAGTCGGTCTCTGAGCTGCAACCTTAAAAAGTCTATCACCAGTCTGCACACTGCAGGGTGCATCTGGAAAACCTAACACTAAATGAGAGACTGGAGAGGCTCCTGGAGTCCACATGATGAGGTCAGAATACCCTGAGGTAGAGATTAAAGCTGTGCACATGCCTTCCTCATGGATGTCCCCTACACCTGTTGCAGAGATGTGGACATTGTTTATGAAAGAGAGTATCTGTATTGGTTTGCTATACATTTATATGTATGGAAGTTATATGGATATGTTCATACTGTTATTAAAAACTTTTAGTGACTCATCTTGTTCAAAATTGCCATAGCCTGCTCCTTGGCTTTGGTAGTGCAGCAGTTCACATTGTTGATGTTCTTCTTTTTTATTTTGAGAGAATAACAGAAAATAGAGAACAATAGCAAAATACCAACAACATGGACAGAAACAAAATGAAGCAAGAACAATAAACATGAGAGAGTTTCAGAACAAAATGATAGGAATTAACTGTGGCTATTGTATTACAAATTGTTATCTTCAATGGAATTGCTCCAATTTGTTCTGATGCTGAAGAATCCTGCAGGCCTCATGCAAACTTGAGTGCCAGGATCATTCTCATGTTGCCGCATACAAATTTCATTTAGGAAATTTGCATCTCCATTTAGTTTTCCAGATGTATTGTCACTTTTCATTCTCAACAGTCCTTGTTGAATTCAATGTATCTAGGGTAATATTTTCATCTGGGATGTCCAGTTGAGCTCTAGGGGGAAAAGTTCACAAAGCACCCAGATTTCTCGAATTTATTCATTACATCTGGCTAAAGGACATTGAGGAAGGGGCAGTGGATGATTCTGGGAACTGTAATGGTGACTCGAGTGTGCTCGGAAGATCAAGACAATCTTGGAAGGACAAGGAAAAGGACAAGGACAAGGATGAGATAGAGGGGCAATAAGGAAACTGAGGTTTCCCCAAGGGCCTTATCATCTCAGCAGGTGCTGTCTTGCCCTGTGTGACCCACAGCAGTCATTAGCCTTTAGCCTTAGGATTTCCAGCTGTCTCCACAGAAGTTGTGTGAGCAGTTTCCACATTCCCACCAGGCCAAAGGGCAGGACAAAGGCAAGCTTGGACATCCCCTTGAATCAATTTATTATTCATGGTCCCCAAGAAAGAGCTCAGTGGAATGATTTAAAATGTTTTTAATTTGGCAGGAAGGAAGCTGCAGTAAAGCTGTGGATCGCGTAGATAGAGCAGAGGAGGTCCTGATTGCTGAGAAGGAGAAAGAGACTAGAAAATATGGCTTGATGGCATCACAGGAATCCAAAGTCCACTCTGCTCACTCAAAAGTGCAAAAGTGGAAGAGCTTGCTCTGAGAAGAGAGCTCAAGATCACCATGTTGGAGAAAGCTGGCAGCCAAGGGAAGTCTTTCCTTGAGATTCATAGACACTGTTCCCGATAGCCTAGATAGAAGGAAGCCTGGCACTGATGCATTTGGCAGCAGATCCTAGTGTCATCCTCCTGGTGCTGGTATTATGTCCATGCAGAATACAAGAGTTGTGGTGTCAGGACGCTTCCACCCAGATTTCTGAAAAATTTCTTGTAGGCAAGACAGTGTGCCCCTGAGTGTGTAGTATGTGGTGCTATGAATGTGTAGCTGAAGGTGCAGTGGAGACCCCAAAAAGTTGGAGAAGCCAGGAATGTGGATCCCAAGGAACACTGCAAGGAGGGAGCAGGGCCAGCTCAAGACAGAAGTCATGGGAGCTACCACCACAGGAAGTGCCATAGGGGCAGAGCCACTTGAACTCTCCAGAGTTGACAACTTGCCACAGATTGCTAGGAATCCTCGAAGCACAACTGTGGGATTTAATATATGCGCTACTAGATTTTGGTCTTATTCCTTCCTATACCCCTGTTTGTCAGTTTTGGAATGGAAATGTCTATCTGATGTCACTGATTATTGGATGTGTTTCACTTTCTTTTGACGTATATAGGGGCTTTCAGCTAAGAATTTTCCTTAAATCTCAGAAGAGACTTTGGACCTGGACTTTTCAGCAGTAGTGAAACTGATAGGATTTTGGTAAATCTCAGATAAGGGCTAAATGCTTTCTGCATATAGGAATATTCATGACTCTTTGGTGGGGCAGGCGTGCAATGTTATGGCTTGTGTCTCAATGTCCAACCAAAGCCTATTGCAGCAATAGGGTGGAGAATTTGGCAGATGTGGCTGCATTAAGGTGGGTGACACTAATGTTGATTCATGTTGAAATGCTAGGATTGAGGATACTAGGGTGAAGGATGTCAATGCTTCCCTACGTATGTCGCCTGAATAAGATATAAGGAATATAAAGGAGCTTGCCTCATCCGTTCTTTCTTTGCTACCTTCTGCCCACTACGGACTGTTTCTCCTCTCTGATAGCTGTCTCCAGTGGCATCCTGCCTTGGAGTCATCCAACTGTGGACTGAAACCTCAGCAAACTGCAAACTAAATAAACCTTTCCTCCCTCAACTTGGGCGTGTCCATGGTCTTCTCTCAGCCATGAGAATAGTAACTAATACTGTCCCCCAAAGGTCTCTGTGTTAATGGCTTGGTCCCAGGTAGCGCAGTGGGGATGTGGTAAGGTAGGGCTTCAGGTCATGGATGGGCCTGAAGGGGATTGGAAGATCCAACCTCTTTTTTTTCCCCTATGCTCTTAAGCCATGTTTCCATTTTGTTTTTAGGTCATGAGATGAGCAGATTGTTCCACCCTGTGCTTCCTGGCACTGCCATCCAGCATGCCCAGCAGACACTCAAAGCAACATTTTGACTGATCTTAGACTGGAACATCCAAAAAGTTGGACAAAATAAACCTCTCCACTTTATAAGCTAGTATGCTCACACATATGGTGATAGTGAGGAACCAACACACAGGTGAAATGTAGGAGATGGGTAGACAAGACTACTCAGCTGTTTTTCTTTCTTCTGGAGTCTGTTTTGCCCTGCTTTATCTTTTGAAACACACTGTGCTCTTTTTCTCCATTTTAAAATGTATTGGCATAAAGTAAAATATACTGGAATTTTGCCATGAGTTCAAAGCCAGCCTTAACATCATAGTAAGAGCCTGTCTCCAAAACAAACACATAAAAGCAAAAACAATAAAAAAGGAAACTCGGGGTATGCAGTAAGTGAACTTTGGCAGACACTGTTAATTCTAGGTTCTTTAAACTTATCAGGACAAACAGAACAAAGACAGTGCTCAGAAGGGATGAGAGTAGAGACTTGGTGGCCCTGGTTTTCGGTCACCTTGTTCAGCACATTCTTGGTTTAGTAGGCCAGCAGGTACCACAAGCATGTACCTTGTGTATCAGACCCTCAGCGCCCTGGCATATCCATTGTGTTCCATGTTGGGCCCTATCTTGTGCCCTGATTTTGTCAGCCCACCTTATGCTGCCCTTTCCTGGACTGAACTGCCTCCCACTTGGGCCTGGACTTCCCCTCCCTGTCTGTTCTGCCCACTGCACTGCAGTCACCTTCCGAAAGCCCAGCCTCTAATTGCTGAGAATTTTGAGGAACATTCAGGACCTCAACCACAACACTCCTGGTTGTCTCAGTCTTCCATTGTCTGTTCTTTATCATTCCCAGTGAGTATATTTGGGGACTTCCCACCCATTCTAATGCACTAGCGAGCACATTGTTCATTGGCAAGACTCTCCAGTGCAAGCCTGTTCTCTGCGCCATTAAATTTCCTCTTTAACATTTCATTATTTCTCCTTTTAGAGTTTGTTTTGCTGCTATTGTTCTTACATCTGGAGATGATTGAACCAGAAATGAATTCTCCATTCCTACTCTTTTCTAATATGTGCTGATGGCACCGTGTTTCTCCCCAAACACTATAGCAGGTGCATAAAATAAAAACATGCTGTGTTTTCTTTAACATTGGTTCAAATTATTTTCTAATTTCCACTGTATTTTTCATTTGAAATGTGGGTTCTTTACAAGTGTTCCTTTGAAGTTAGAGTACACATTTATAATATTCTGGCTCTCATTTGGTCATTATTCCTAGCTCAATTACACTGTGGTCAGACAACATACTCTCCCTACCATAACTTTGAATTTTGTTACAACTTGTTTCATAGCAAGTCTAAATAGAGATTCTTTTTTTCCTTTTGAGACAATGAGGAGACTGTCAGGGAGCACAGCGGGATGGGCCAAGGAGTGGACCCTGGACTCTTCCCCATCCTCTTGAGGGTAACAGGGCTGCAGATAGAGTCAGGAGCTGGTGAGGCCAGGTGTTGGGGCCTCAGAAAACACTTGAGGTCCCCAGGGCGACAAAGGTCCACCCCAGCTCTGCAGAGGCAGCAGCTCCAGCCTGTATAGTGACCCTCCTGTCCTCATCCAGGACCTATTCACTGGCCTCTCAGTTGTGCCTTACCATCTGCCCTTTATTAAATAATACACCAGAAAGTGCCAGCATCTCCCCAACATCTGTGAGCCAGACTAACAGAATTGTGGGCCGAGGTTGGATAAACAGACGTATAGCTGGCAGGTTAGGAGGGCAGGTGACAATGCGGGCTTGTGATCAGCCTGCTGTCAGAACCAGTGGTCAGAGCCTGAGCCATGAACCTGCACTTCCGGGTCACACCCTTGACAGCTTGGTCCCCTTCAGAACTCTACACTGAGATCGGGTTGAGTGCAGCTGAATCAAATTAAGCAGGGATTTCCTGGGTGTGGGAGACGTGGTTACCACTGGGAGTCCTGCACACTTTCACATGGTTTTAGAGGAAATAGAAAATGACCCAGGGAGACAAAATGCAAAAGGAATAGCCAACTCACAGCCTAAGGCAGGTACAAATCTGCCTGGAGTGCTCCAGAATTTGGGATTTGGTGTGGCTGAAACCGAGGTAGGGTGTGCACAGCAGGCCTGGTAGATGCCTAGGAAAGAAACATACACTGCCTGTGGTGCTGCACACCCAGAAGCCCAGCTCTCTGGGAACCTGAGGCAGGAGGATGTCAAATTTCAGCCCTGCATGAGCAAGTTCATGAAGTAAGGAGACTCTGACTCTAAATAGAATTTAAGAAAGATGCTTTCAAATGGAGATCAGCAAGAAGACACTGGAGTCAATCACTGGGACCATACACACATAGAGACACAGACAGTCTTGATTTCATGTATATTTGCTCAAATTCATGTAGATGTGTAATTCACAGGAAAGAGCTTCCTTGGCAAAGAATCCAGAGCAGGACATCCATGAGACAAAAAGCCTAGGGTACCAAATAGAAGTAAATTGGAGGCATCAGAACTGAGAGACAGAGGGGAGAGATCGACCAAAGGTGGTCACCACCTTCAGGATTCCACATGACACCACCCTCCTTCCTGACGGCCCAGAGCCCTGCTCCCTGGGCCCTCATCTGATTAGAAGCAGGACAGCCACCAGTCATGTCAGAGAATGGGTGTGTTGGGACTCTGATCTCTCAGCCTTCATGATCTAATGTTCTAGCAGCCCTGGAGCAGGCCAGCCCCCATCCCAATCCTTATAAGACCTACAAGGGCTCTGACAGTCAGCAGCCCCCAGGTCATAGCCCAACAGGGGACAGACGAACCCTCAGCCCCAGGAGCTGAAGCCAGGTGAACAGTCCTGTGATGTTTCAGCACAAGGCCTGCTCTGTGCCTCCCACAATTTGAGTTCCAGCCTGTCTTCACTCTGTCCTACAGGGTGTGTGTCTCCATCTCCACCTTAGAGGATTGCTTTGACTCACTATATACTGAGGGTTTGGGGATCCACCTGTCTCCAGAGCACTGGGATTACAGGCGGTGCCATAGTACCCAGTTGCAGTGAGGTTTTAAAAGCACAAACTCCAGTGCCCTCTCCACATGTCACTCAGCCGGTCTGTATCTGTACCTTCCATGGAATTGGGATAATGTCAGGACCTGGTACCTGAGACAGCTGTGAAAGTGAGTCACCGCATGTCTGGTGCTGTTGCAATGCCTGGCACAGGGCTGCACCCTGAAACTGTGCTGAGAGAAACTTTATGTCCATCTCAGTCTCCGTCAGCTTTGTGACCCTGAGACTTCTGTGTCTGGGCCCCAGCTGACCTGCGCCAGGGTTCAGCCTCAGTCTTGGCATCTCTGCCTCAGTCTCTAACTGCCCCTCTTTCTTTAGTCTCCATCCTCAAGGCGGAGCTCACACTGTCTTCTCCCTGGACCTGGACGATGACTGGGGTTTTGGTTGGCCCTGGGAGAGGGGGAACAGCAGCTGTTGTAAAAGCCCCTGCAGTAAACAGAGAAGGGCTTCACAGGAATGCTCCTCAGCCACCAGTCATCAGTGGGGAGGAGGATGGCTCAGTGGCATTTGGGGCTGTGGTAATCTGGGTCCATCCCCGGCAGAGCATGGATAAAAATCAGCCATGCAGATTGTGAGAAACTCTGAACTATGTCACTGTTCCTTGTCCAGCATGTTGGAATCCATGCTGGACAAGGTCCTTTCTAGCTGCTTCTTGAATGGTGGGGGAGGACTAAGGGTCACTGGCTCTCTGCCCTGCAGGTGCTGACATGGGGACCACAGCAAAAGCCCTCTGGCTCTGTTTCCTGGGATGCATCATCCACACGGCCGCAGGTATCTGAGTTCAGGGTGCATGCTAGCCTGTGTGCACCCAAAATGTGTAATCCTGCCCCACCCATAGCCCTCGTGGGAGTCTGCATGGCCCCAGGGTAGAAACACAGCTGTGGAGAGACAGTGACTGGGTTCAGAGCCCAGCTCTGCTATATCTTGCCTGGGCAAAACCCCTAATGTCTCTGTGCCTCTGTTTCCCCACCACCCACGGTAATCTGAAAGCTCGTTATATCATGCAGTGTAAACATATGATTTTCCCAGACTCTGGGCCATAGGCAAGTGTCCAGATGTGAGCTGTCACTCCCACAGGGACAGCACTGTGCATGGGCCTCTAGCTCCAGCTGGCAGAAAAGGGTGGCAGTTTCTCCCTTCCGTCTGGAGGTCAACATTCCTGAGCATCTGGAGAAGGTGGCCCTGCAGAAGGCTGGGGTCCAGGCACCATAAGAAGTGTTTCCCCAAGGACTGTTCTCTGTGCCCATTTGTCACTCTGTGTGTCCAGCAGACAGAATCCCAGGCATGGTTTCCTCTGTCCTCTGCTTGGCACAGAGGCCCCTCCTGGGGGATGGCTTCTGTGAGGTGACACTGCATCTATGCCACTGGGGTGGTGGAGCAGAGTGTGAAGCCTCAGGCTCAGCGGAGGTTTCTGGCCTTGGAACTGTCCTGCTTGAGCCCCAGAGGCGGAGCCACAGACCTTGCCCCTGCTTGGCCCTCCTGATGTAACTTGTGCCTTCCTAACCCTGACACACCCACCCCCTACTGGATTCACTACTGGATCCATTCCTGGATCCCCTCCCCCCACCCACTGGAGCACTGTGTGCTCATCTTACCCACAGAAGCTTAGAATCCTCCCAAAGAAATCAGCAGTAACCTCACACATGGGCTCCACCTGGTCAGCAAACACATCTGTGATAGCTTTACTTGTATTCCACACTCCCAGCCCTGGACTGTGGCACTGTTTGACAATTATGATCCATACTGTGCTGGAAATCTGGTGCACCTGCAGTGGGTGCTGTCAGCGGCACACTGCTGGAAAACATGAGCAAGTGCAGTAGAGGGGATGTGGGGGTGGGGGGTCTGGAGCCGACTAGGAGTGGGGGAGTGTTGCTTCTCTTTGTCAGGGAAACATAAGCAGAGCTTAGGGTCTGACATTGCACTGCAGTAAAGGGCAGGGTGCAGGCTGGGTTTGAGCAGACAGGGTGGAGTCTTGGCCCAGGATGTGTTTCCAACACTGCAGAATGGCTGGGTCAGGGAGTGAGCCCCAGCTCCAGAGGCTGGACTTAGCCAGAGATGACACTTTGAGACACTGGGCCTGCAGCAAGGCTGGAGCTACAGTCAAAGGGCTCCAAGGAGGCCTGGCTGGGAGACCCACTTCCCCCAGGTGGAGGAATATTCTCATCTCTTTGCTCGGTCTGGAGGGTCTGCATGTGGGAGAGAAACCACACAGGACCCTGGGGTTGGCCCGAGTTCAAAAGTTCGGAGGAGAAGGTGGCTTGAGAGAGGCGGGCTTGGATCTCAGCTCAGCCTCTAGGAGCCAGGTGGTGTGGACGAGGGACCGCTTGTCACTGGGTAAGGGGCCTGGGGCAAGGTGAGGGAGACAGGTGAGGACAGAGCCAGGTGCATGGGGACCGAGGTGCGCACGGGGCTGCAGGGCAGGGTATAGGGTGAGATGAGGAAAACGTTCATCCATTGGGAGAATCATCTTAATGTCTTATTTTACACAAATTAATGCAGTGCAAAAATTGGTGGTGAACACAATATCCACAGTTGAAATAAACCAGATCGTGTGGGTGTGGGTTAGGGTGAGGTGCACCTCAAAGACTGTCTTTCCTTCAATTTCTGACACTTAGTGCATAGTGGACCTTTTCCATTAATTTTGAATTTAAAATTATTATACTGAACCACTACTCATCTTGCTTTTTCTACATGAGTGGCTCCCTCATTAACACAGTAGACAATGATTCTCTTGCCCCAACCTAATAGGGAGGTTCTTGGGCTAAGCTGGGGGTGGGGAATGGAATGGGATTTGCATGCTGTGGCAGTGGGGATGAGGCTGGCACCGGGCATGGGTGTGGGTGGGGTGGAGGGCACCAAGTGAATGGGGATGGGGCCCAGGTTGAGGATGAGTGGGGGGTGGGGCTGGGATTGGTTTCGGCCTGCATTGGAATATGGGCTGGTAGGGAGGATTTAATTGTTATAGTACTGAATATCCCATCGCCCTCAGATCCTATACCATTGGATTGGGTCTGCATGGAATTTACGATTGGCTTGAACCAAGCAGCCAGATTATCAAGGCCAATTTCTCTGTGAAGCACCCAGATTACATCAAATATTCAACGGGTCGTGACTTCATGCTCACCAAGTTGAACAAACCAATTAAGGAATCACACACCATCCGGACCATCACCATTGCGTCCCAGTGTCCAACCCCTGGAACCAGGTGCCTGATCTCTGACTAGGGTCGGCTCTTGTATGGTGAATTTTGGTGTTCCTCTCTCTGGACTCACTGATACCTGTGGCTGTCTCTGCCAAGGAGTGTTTCTCATCCTGTGTCCTTTATTTCAGAATACCATGCTTACGATCTGGTATGTGCGAATATTCCATTGGTTCTGGAGCAGTATTGCAGATTTGTGCTTGGCTGATCCTACCACGACACAATGTTCTGTGCTGGTGTACTGGACCGTGATGCCTCCTGTCTGGTAAGAGACTGGGTCCGGAAGGCAGGGTTTAGGATGGAGATGGGGTGAAAAACCCACAAAGAGCCCAAGGTCATGCAGGAATGAGGGAGAGTCAGAGGGCCATGGGGAGATGCAGGCTCAAAGAGAAACAGAGAGAAGTACCTGAGAGGAGAGAAGGAAACAAGGAGACACAGGGTACAGAAGTCACAGACATGGGCAAGGAGAATGAGGGAGAATCAAGGGGCTGGCAGAGAGAGGCAGAGTCGTGATATTGAGAAGAGGGATGGAGAGACACCCGGGAGGTACCCTAGGTGGACTCCAGGAGAGGGAACACAGCTGTAAGAACAGACTGGTTGACCATATTCAGAATCCGCAACCCCACTGCTTTCCAAGGAGTGGGAGCAAGAGTTGCTGTTTGAGAGGCAGAACTGGCCCTGCCTGCCTACAAGCTATGGTTTCAGTGCTTGATTTTGAATGGCTGATTCCTCCAGTTTGGCCTTTGGTCTCTGTGTCTTCACTGTCTTTGGGCCTCATCAGGGTCTCAGTTTGTCTCCCAATCACCTCTGCCTCCTTTACCCCATGTGTCTCTGGGGCCTACTGGCACTGTCTCCTCTGCTTCTGTCTCCAACTCTTGCTGCTGCCCTCCAGCTCCTGCCCTGTGTGTCTCTGCCCTGCTCTCTTACTCTGCCTTTGCCTCTTTGTGCTTCTAGCTTCCTCTGTGTGTGTCTCCCTCCATCCTCCTCTCCACTTGCCCTAACTTCCTCTCCTCTTTGCTCAAAGGGACACTCTGGAGGATCCCTGGTCTGCAATGGGGTGCTACAGGGCCTTGTCTCCTGGGGATACCTTCCCTGTGGCCGACAGAAGTTCCAACAATATACACCAAACTCTGCAAATTCAAAGGGTGGATAAACGAGATTATCCAGATCAGATGAACACGGATGATTTTGGGACTGAGTAGCCAGCACTGCCTTCCGAACCTGTCCTTAGGCTCAATCTTTCATAAAGAGCTGTTTGATTTTATTGAATCTTCTCTACAATTATATCGAGATGTAATGTGCATCCTTAGTTGTTTAATTTTATTAAGCCTGAAAATAGAGTTTTCAAGCATCAAATGATGGTCCTGATTTTAAGGTGTTGTGACCTCCTTGTGTTCCTGGGACATCTGCTGCATGGTAAGGATACCAGTGTACTTTTGCCTCATCACCACTTAGAGTAGCTGCCCAGGCACAAGTTCTGTGGCTGAAGTTGTGGGTTTCAGAATGGCTGCAGTGATGCTTCAGGGACCAGGGCAAATAGAACATGCGTTTCTCAGTCCCAAACTCACCTTAATAACTGAGCATCTAGGGTGGAGGTGCTGGTAGGTCATCACAGTGGTTGAAGAAGTTGAAGGCTGGGTGGTGGACACAAGCTGCATCATAAGCTGTGTCAGGTCAGAGGAATGGAGGTTGAGGAAAAGGAGGAGAGATGGGACATGCTGTGCAAGAGGGAGCAGAACCGATGGAAAAGCAGAACCAAAAACTTTAAAGAATAATGACTGTCCTCACAAAGATGTGTTAGGCAAGTAAAACAGAGCAGGGACAGGTAGTATGTAAAAGGAACCATTCCGGGGTAGTGAATATAAAAATATTTCTAAAGTGTTCTTTTAGGATCCGGGGAAGATGGCGGCCAGGTGAGCAGCAAGGGAGCGAACCTCCTTAATAAACACCACCAGCTCGAGACAGACTTGGCGAGCGTGAATGCCGGGACCTCGGCTGGGAAGTTTAAACTGGGCGTATTTCTCTGAGATGCCGGGGGAGATGTGGTAGGGCGGACCAGGCTGCCGGGGCGAGACGTGGGAAAGT
>PVLD010012698.1:0-59093 GCA_004027595.1 Dinomys branickii
AGAGAGAGAGAGAGAGAGAGAGAGAGAGAGGCAGAGAGAGAGAAAGGACTGTAGGAAGATGAGAGAAAAGAAGTTAGGAAAGAAGGGGGCGAAGCTAAGATGACGGGAAGAGAGGGAAGGAGGATTGATACTCGCGAGCCTAAATGGACTATTTCTTACCTCCCCTGGAAGAACTGATTGTTTTCATCAGATTCTCAAATAGTATATATATGAGTTAACCAAAGCAAGGAATTACTATCTTTCAGAATGAAGCATTCACCTGATCATAAACATGTTTACATTGTGCCCTCAAGTAGAAACCCTTTTGTTACTTCTTTCATTTTCTCCGTGTAGAAGTTGTGTGCATATTCCTTTTAATGTTCCACAGTTATACTTCTATCCTACCCCACTCACTAGGAACACCTTTCCTTCTGTACCTCTGTCAATCTGAAAAGTAAGTCATCACCTTCCTGTGTTCTTTCTTTTCTAATCTTATCTTCTTCTCCGATGACCTTACCCAGATGGCGTTCTTCTTTCTCTTAAGTGTAAGCAATACCAGCCATCATATTTTGATCATTTAAAATGTCCTTTCATGAACTGTTTTGTAGTCATTGTTTTTTTTTCTGTCATGTCTTCAAGGAGACCTTAAGTGCTTAACTCATTTGTTTTCCAACTCATTTTCAAACATGAAAACTTTTATGTATTTTCTCTGTGTAGATTTCTGGTTTTTGCCAATTTACTTCATTTTTAAAATTGTAGTGGAAACTTTTCCATCTCAATTAGCCAAATTCTCACGTAAAGTAATCAGAATTAGCCTTTCCTTTCTTTTTCTTTTTCTTTTTCTGCTCTCCGTCTTCACCTATACTGTGTTTGATCATTGTTTGTGCTATATGGAGAGCTCTGAATTTTCTTCCCAATTATATATTTTTTAAATAAATTCTCAATGTGACTAATATCCTCAATCACTTCTTATGGGGACATATTTTTATAGCTAGAAAATATAAATAATACAAGGATTTTTTTGAAGATTATGAAATTTCAAGTATGAAAAATTCATATTACATTTGTATAAGCTTTATACTAAGATACCATTTACATTACAGAGATTAAAAATACTTTTGAACAATGATAATGTTTTTGGTTTGCAAGTTCTTAGAATAAATGTATAGTTTGAAGATTGACAAGTCATACCATGTTGACATCAATAAAATAAAGAATGGAAATCTTCTTATTTGAAACATTTTTCTTTTAAAGTTTACTGAACTTCTCTTTTGGAGAAGAGGTCCTTCCATGCTCTGCAAGCTATCTTCAAATCTCAGTCCTTGACAATTGTTCAGTTTCTGCTCCTGAGTAGCTGGGACTACAGGTGTCTACCTCGTCACCTGACTTGTTAATGTTGTTTTGCAAGTTGGGAATTGAACCCGGGCCACAAGCACGCTGCGATTCTTGGCAAGCGGTCCAGTACTGAGCTACTCCACTCTTTCTTTTTTTAATTTTTTTGCATTATTATGTTAAATCCTCTAAAGCATTATAAACATAAAAATGAACATGAGTAATTGTTATCTGATATCAAATAGAAGTGGAAATAAGGTCAACAAAAAATTATCAACTTATATTATGGAAACTACAAACTTAACTGATACGACATAAAACATGTGAACAAATGAGGTGATGTATCCAATTGTTTTCAGAAGAATCCTAAATGATGGTTTTCCATTGTTCACTTAATCACAGAATCTTCAAAATTACTTCTTAGTGTCTTAGGAAAGTATTTCACAAAGGTAATAAAGAGACAAGTTTAAAATTTATCTACAAGAACTTAATAGTATATATAATCTTACCTTTACCTACAGTTTATTATAACATAACAATAATCAAAAGAATTTTAAACTAGGAACAGTTTAAACACGGTTTAAACACATTCCCACAGCCAACTCTTGATGGAAACAGACAGAGTTAATTAAATAATACAAATACATGGAAAAAATCTGTACCAACCTGAGATATATAGAATAGAGACAGCCACAATTCAAAAGCAAAGATTTAAAGTTTAGAAGATAACACAAATTCAAAATGCTTCTTTTTCTCTCTTTTACTTTCAAGATTAAAAAAACTAACAAAACAACAATGAAAACAAAATCAAAACAGCAGAAGGACAACAAAAACAATTCATGACCTCAAAAGAAAATGATAGAAATTAACCAGGGTTGGCACGTTATATAGTGTTATCTTCAGCGAAGCTGCTCAATCCACGAGATGGAAGATCCTTTCAAAAGTTCCTTCAGACAAGTCTGCTATGTAACAAAGAAAGAAAAGAAATTGAGCACATTTTATTTAAACAGGAAAAGTACTTTTCTAATGTAAGGGAGAAACAATAAAGACTAAATAGACCAAAGAACACCTAAAAAGTAAGAGCGCCCATACTCAAGGGAACTGTACGTTGAAAGGTCCAAAGACAAGCTATGCCAAAACAGACAGGAGCATCATGGCGATGTTTCCCATAGTTCCTAATATGGTGAGACCCTCCCCAGTTGGGCCTGCAGCAACAGCAGAAAAAAGCCTGACATCGCCACATCTGTTACATGATGTGAAGATTACAGTAAGGTAGAAATTCCAAATGAACACTTTTCTAAACAGTATATGATCAGAGATTAAAACATGTTCCTATTTGGGCCTTGTATCAAATGTTGGGAATTGTGCTGGAATTTCATATTAAAATTAAATTCTAAATGTTATAGGTTTTAATAAAAAAATAAAAGCATATGCTATATATGCAATCTATTATCTACACTGTTAATTCAATCTTTACAAATTCTAGGAATAAAGGTTATTGATGCACGCATGAGGATGAAATAATTAGTGATTACAAATGACATAAGTAAAACCTGACATTAGAGAAAAAATAAAATATTTTACTTTTTATTTAAGAAAATTAGAGAAAGAAAATGTATATTTTAGAATAATGGAGAAGAATTTCACAATAGTTAAATTTGGCAAAAATTTAAAATTTATATTAGCCTTTTGGAGTAAATGTGTGCAGATCACAGTGCAGTAGCTGTTGTTTTAGAAAAGTAATATGTCCTGAAGAAAAAATACATAAATTCTAGCTTCATTAAAGAAAGAACATATTGTAAGTCTATGATAAAATAGGAAGGAAACTTTATTTCAAATTTATTTTCAAATTGCTGAGACCATGTGATATTAACATAAAAGTTTTTAAAATACTGACAGCACACATTCAGGACTATAATGAATATGTCATATACTTAAATATAAAAGACAAAATTAGTAGACTTCCAATAAAAAGCATAACATAAAAAGTTGTTTGATTCTGAATTAGACAAATAACTTTTTTTGTTTGTTGTTTGTGTCCATTCATTTCAATGCTGTAGACTTAGCACAGGGCCTCATTCATAGTAAAGAATTTTAAACATAGCAAGATCTATAAAAAATAAATCAGTGGCTTAAAAAATAATGAAGCTCAATTAAAAGCTTATCATTAGAGATAAGGGTGAAAGAACAATATATAGATTGGGAAAATAGTTGTAAATCATATATCATCCACAGTATGTAAATGACTCATAAAACCCAATAATAAGAAATCAAACAATTTATTTTAAAAATGGGCTGAATACTTAAAGACACATTTTTGCCCCAAAAAATGTACAGACGATAAATAAACTCTTGGAAATATGATAAACATTTCTTCAGTGGTATTCCATTTAAAAAATTATAAGACACCATTGCTACATAAAAATATTTGAATAATTAAACATTATGTCAGCACAAAGACTAATAAGAACTGGCACTTTTGTTACTGCAGGCGGGCCTGTAAAATGGTACCGCAAATGTGGAAATTAATTGGACAATGTTTAGAAAGTGACTATATATGTGCTCTACACCTCAATTAATCCTGGGCATTTAGCTCAGACAGTGATAATATATGACTATCCAATAATATACATGAAATGTAATGCAGTTTTTTCATTGACTGTTTTTAACTGATAAATAAAAACATACAATTGTGCATTTCAGTGGAGATGTGATGTCATGGTACATGTCTGCTTTGTGCAATTCTTATGTGAAGTAAAGACATCTATCTCATCAAACATCCATCATTTCTTTACGACTAAAACATTCAATCTTTTTCTTCTATACAATCAAAAGTTAGAAACACAAACTGCAGTATACCTGCAGGGTTGGATAATATTTGGTAATGGATACCTCATTAAGAAATACAAAAGCAGGTGATTCATAAAAATATTAACATAAAACCCTAAATAAAATGGATGAATACTATATGAGTTTATGTAAAATTTTAGAAAATATGAAATACCCTATAGTGTTACAAAGCAGAGTAGATAATGCCTGATGAGTGTACAAGATGACAAAGACGTGGTGGGAGAAAATATTACAGAAGCACAAAGGATAAGCTTTAGGGGAATATATATTCATTGTATTCCAAGTTTCCTAATTTTAAATACATAGCAATAGGTGATAGATATGTACATAGATAGATGGATAGATAATGGACAGAGAGAGAAATATAAACAGAGAGATGGGCTTCCTCCATTAGAAATTAAGAAAAAAATCATGATACATAAACTAATAAACTAAAACATCTTCATAACAAAAACAAAATATTAAAAACTCTAAAAGGTTCTTTTAACATTTCTTAAAATTTTTCCCAATTCCTTAAATATAGAAAAAAATTCCCATCTTAACATTATTCTTTCTATGATTTCTACGTCCCTTCAAAGTAAACAGAACAGATACGCTAACCGAAGTTAAAATATAAACAAGTTAAAATATTATATTTAGATCTATGTGATACTATTCAAATAATTGTTGTCAACCATACAAAGTCTTCTGTGCTGTGGAATTTTAAGTTTTCCTCCTAACCAGTGACTTTGTTGTACTCTTTAACTATCTTCTCTTCGTTTCTCCCTTTGTTTTACCATTCATGAAACTCTATTCTAGTATTTCCTTATTTATATTTAATAAAGTTTTAGCCCCACTCCAAAGTGACAATAAGTGGTGTTTTTCTCTTGTGTCTGGCTTGGTTTGTTTCCCATAATATGCTCTACTACCATCCAAATTACTATAATGACAGCATATAATTGTTCTTATGGTTACATACTGGTATATCATGTATCTGTACTTCATTTTATTTATTTTTAGCTTTGTTATTTTAAAAATTTAAAAAACTATCAAGACAAAATCAGAACAATAAACAACAAATGGGTACATGACCACAAAACAAAATGAATAAGAATTAGCAATGGTTGCTACATTACATATGGTTATCTTCAATGAAGGTTCTCAGCCCACCAGACATAAGATTGTAAGATTGATCAATTAAAGAGAGTAACAGGTAATAAAGAAAAACTACATTGAAAATGATGCAGAGCTTCACCACACAAGATAGTAGGAGCTCAGCAATGGTTTTTAAGTATAAGAACTATACTATTTTCAGGTCAGTCATTCAAATTCAAGCACGCAAAATTGGTCAAGAAAAGAGAAAATTTTAAGCATTGACTGTTCTTTCAATAAACCACAGACATCAGCAATATAGCTGTCCCAGGTATCCTTGTATATGCATATAAATTTTGCTTTTCACTTTAAAGAGAAAAGAAAGAACACAAAATAACAAAGAGAAATACTCAAACAAAAAGGAAAAGAAACTTCTTAAATAGGAAAGAGCAACTGAGATGAAGGAGGGGAAAGGAAAAAGAAAAACGAAAGAGAAAAAAATATATATATACATAGGATAGCTAGGATAGTTTTACTAATATCTGTTGGTTTATTGAGAGGAAGTGTTAATGTATAACTGTTTAATCAATCTTACATGCCTATATTTTGTTATATGTACAACCATTTTGAAGATAAAATTATATGATATACCAACCATTGTTAATATTCTCTCAGCTTGTTTGGAAATTCTTTATCATTGTTCTCTAGATGGTATTTTGACTTATTGACATTTAAAAAATTTTATTTTAAAGAGAAAACAAAATAACAACCACCAAGACAAAAACAAAACACAAAACAATAAAACAATGCAGAATTTCAAAACAAGATGATAGGAAATTAACAATGGTTGTTAAATTACCCATTGTTATCTTCAGTGAAGGTGCTCAGCTTACTAGGTATAAGAATGCAAGATTGATCAAGCAATTAAAGACAGTAAAAGTAATAGAAACCATTAGAAACTATGCAGAGTTTCACTAATCAAGGTGGTACAGATTCAACAATGGTAGTTATATTATATACTATTTTCTTCATATTGTTCACATTACCAGATATGACTTTATATCATTTGGATAAAGGCTGAATACTAGGTAACCTGGATCTTGTGTTAGTTCTATTTGTGGTTTAGGGGGATCCTGGGTTAGCTCTATTTGTGGTTTTTTTGGAGGCCTTTCCCCATACTGTTTTCCATATGACTGTATTAATTGCATTCCCACCAACAGTGTATGAGTATTCCTCCTCCTCTGCATCCGTATCAATGTGTGTTATGTCTCTCTCTAGTAATAGCCATTCTAACTGAGTGAGCTGAGATTGCATCACAGTTTTTCTTTCTTTTAAGAATTTTAGATTGTTCTTTTTAAGTTACTTGGGAATGTTGGGCACAATTATTTCATGTACTAGTTCTTAGGTCCCTCCTGTTATTTAACCCGTCCTTTGTAATTTACCATCTAAATTTCCATTACTGGTGGCCAGAGACATTTCACCGTAATATCTCTAGAGTCTTGTCTCTTTAATGTAAATCTTTTATGTAAGATTGCATAATAATTCAGACATTTTGTCAACTATTCTGAATATTCTTGAAAGCATACTGATGAAAATTTCTGAAATACTTAACAACTTCACTAACATAAACCTGTTAGTCTGCTATAGTAAGTACCATAAAGAATATAAGATCCTGTCTTAAATGTACGCTAACATATTGCCCTGGTATAGCTTCAGGCATGCTGCCAGATTTTATATGAGAATCCTGCATCAGAGACAAATAACTGTCTTACCGCAATAAGAATACACATCACTGTCCTTCATTTGGTTTTCCATGTCCTTGAGTTTCATGAGGATAATGCCAATGAACCAAGACAGACGCTTTCAGCTGGAATAGGTTGCAATACAAAAGAGCAATTCTGGTTTAGGGGACTGGTATCTTTTATGACAGACATGAAACATGTGAAACTTTGTTCTCCAGGGAGATTTTCTCTCTCCCACAGTTCTGAACATACCTGCCTTTTGTCCACAGAGAGTCACATACCTCTGTCAAGACCTGAAGAAACCCTGACATTTTCTCCAAACAGACAGGATATCCCCATCAATAGATCATGTCTGGTTGATAAATACACTATCTAGATGAAACCAGAATGAAAAGCTGCATTTTACTTGCAAGATATACAAAAACATACATAAAATGTGGAAAAGTATTTTAGAACAGTTCTTGTTTACATTTTGCAGAATAGGAATCTACTAAAATGCTGCTGGATGCGAAATCCATCAATTTTCTTTATCCATTTGTCTGCTGATGGACATCTAGGCTTCTTGCAGTGATTAGCTATTGTGAATTGTGCTGCTGTAATTATGAGAAAGTATGAATTACTGTAGTATGGTGTCTTTAGCTGTTTCAGCAATATAGCAAGAACTATAGCTGCATCAAATGGGTTCTCTATTTTTAGAGTTTCCAATGATCTCTATAATGATTTCCAAGGACTTTGAACAAGTTTACATCCCCACAAACGAAGTATTTGTTTTAATGGAAGTAAGCCAGCCACAGAAAGTCAGATATCACATGGTTTCTTTTATATGAAAAAAAAATGAAACACAAACTTGATTAAGAGTAAAAGAAAAGATTGTAGGAAACAGAGAGGAAAAGATTTGGTAAAGTTATATACACCAATTCCACCAAACCAGTATAACTATACATAATGCAATGATTATGTGTCACCACATGCAGTTGTAAAATCTGCAAATATTTTTAAAAGCTTTGGGAATTCCCCAGAATCACACATGAAACCTGTTATAATTAAGCTCAGTGGTACCTCCTTCTTTGTATCAATAACTTACAATGTAGGTACGTATAGTTGACACAGCCTAAGTTCTAGTCTAATGATTTGCTCTAGCGGAAATAATGACCTAGAACTACTTTCAGTTACATGGACAGAAGATAGTTTTACCATCAAATAATATTAATTGAGAAATCAGATTTCTCAGATCTAAGAATGAATTAAGATACTGGAAAGGCAAGTAACATTGCAGATATCTGCTGCATTCTTTTGGGTAGTGTAGTATCTGAAGTTTAACTTCCTAATTGGAAGAACTATTTTTTCCCAGTGAGTTTTATTTCCACTGCCCCTTGGTCATATTGTGAATGTAGTATAGTAAAGTAGACTCTGCATATGTAATTAAAGTTAAAACTTAGTGGTCCATAATTTATGGAGACTACTATGGATTATCTAAAAGGGACCAAGGTAATCATTTAAGTACTTCAGGCAAAAGAGAAACCAGAAGTCAGAGAAATTTCAAGGACTAAAAATTCCCTGGTTATCATCGCTGGATTGAAGACAGAAAGAGCTGTGTAGTTGCCAGCAGTGAGCACCGATAAAGAAGACACTGAGACTTAGTAATGAAATTTCTGGAAAACAACCTGATATTAGCACATCAGACTTTAAACAAAGAACACAGTAACATTATTTCAGGTCTCTGAGTTGAACAAAGATGAGATAATAAATTTGTAATTTTGAAGACTCTAAGTTAGTGGGAAATTGTTATGGCAGCAATAGAAAACTAACACGATCTTTATGCTATATTCGCTTAATCATTTGAAACCTCTTAATACTACCAGCAATGCCTTTTTCTAATTATCCTTCTCTTTATTAGCCTCATTTTTTAACATAGCCCACTTATACTAAGTTTCTGGACTACTGTTTCCTGTTGTGGTTTGTTTCTTATAGTTTCCACATCAATAAAGCAGAAGAGCTTACAAAAATAAAGTAAAATTTGCATAACTCATCTCTTTCTGTCCCCAGTCTCCTTTGCTAGAGGCAAGCACTTATAACAATTATGCATTAAGAGGCTGCAGGATGCTCATCCCCATAAATATGAACAGCATGCTTGTTCTGGAATTTCCATTATCATTTCTAAGCATTATCTTTCATCATAAATGAAAAATGATGTTTCACTTCTGAAAATTGTTGGTGTTTTCTACCATTTCAGTTTTTCTAAGACTCTACATTTTAAACTTGAAATTATCTGAAATCCCATTCCTGGCTGGCGTCACTTCAGGCATTAACTCCTGGCTACTTAGAATGTAAGCTGTGGGTACTTATGCACTTAGGATTTCCTTAGCCTCTTTTAAAACTTGCACTTCCAACCTCCAAAGAACTTTTCTTTTTTAGTTCTTACATGGTAGAGGTTAAAACACCTTTTTCTATATATAGAAAAATTTCCCATATTTGTGTAGGCTGAATTTAAATGATACAGTAGAAATAAACAAAGGTGAAAACCTGGATCATTCAGTGTATAAAACACAACCTCATGTAATCATGTATAAATGTAAGGTTCAACAAGATTTATTGTGCGAACTAGTAACCAAAGAGGCAGCGGTGTGTGGCAATTATCTGTCTTCATTGAATCTGACAAGGGTTATTCTCAGACAAGGCAGGGTGAGCTATTACAGCACAAAAGAGAATTCAGGAGAGGGCCAGACTCCTGAATAACACTATATTTTTCAGGAGAAGGGAGGAATGTGATACATCTAGGAAACTTTAGAGTCCACAGTGATTTCTACCTGAGAGAATCGGGAATCTGAGGAGCTGAGACCTCAGGCACTGCAGGGGCATTTCAAGATCCGATTCTATAATAAAGTTTCAGTTCCACAAAGCAAATATTATCCACCTACCCATTATGTGGATATGCTTTTCTTGTACACCATAAATTGATCAAATTTGTGATGGAGTGAGTTGGTGACAAATTTGAAGACTCTCTCATGTCCTCTGTACCTATAATTATGTTTGCTTATTTTACTTACATGAAAAAGACAAAATTAGTTTCATTGCCGTATGTACCTTCTTCATTATTTCCTACACTGTTTATATCATTTTGATGAGCTTATGAAAGCTTACTGAATTTTTACTGTAAACCTTTGTGTGTGTGAATTTTATTTTAGAAATACACCATTAAAAATTGGAAACATGCACAATTTGTGAGAGTAGTTTAAGGAATCAACGTACCAAGCACTCTGCTCAACAACTAACTCATATATCTTGACCCAATTCCTTCCCTACAAAATAGAGTTATATTAAAGAAAATCCTAGATATTATGTCATTTCGATCTATAATTATGTATGTAAACCTCTAAAACTAGGGCAGCTTTTTTTCACTTTAAATCTGTGCAAGAGCATCACGTTATAATTTTCACTAACTAAATCTATTATTCTTGGTTTTTATCTCTTTCCCATTTTCCTCATCTTTACTTATTTCTACAAGAAATGCATTTGATATACCTCATATTTGCAAAAATTGTTTTATAGACACTTTTGATAAATGTTATATCAATGCCATTGAACTAATAGTTTTATTACATGTACTTGCATAATTTGTTACCATCCCACGTTAGATTTTAGATTTAGTCTTTTTTACTTCCTTTCTCTATTTCCTCATTCCAATAATTGTTATTATCTTCTCTTTTACTTTATTATTTTGATATTTCAATAGGACTTGGCAGCTTGTAAGTTTTTCTCCATCCTACATAACATTTGTGGATCTCACTAAAGAGAGGATTTTTAAGATTCAGGCAGTTTTTACATGTATGCTGTAGTTTTTCTTTCTATGGTTCTAAATAGTTGAATGTTGCATGCTCCAGACAAATGTTTTTTTTTTTCTAAATCTTGTTGCATTTGACTTTTACTTGTTCTAATTTTCTAGAGTTTATCTACCCTTTCTGTATATTCTTTAAGCAAAATTATTTTTAATCTCCTAGACTGTCCCAGAATCTGTTCTTATTTTCAGTAACGTTTCATTGCCATAGAAATATCTAACTAATTCTAAATACCTAGAAAAACAATTGATACTCGGATTATTTTTATATCTTTGTTTGAAAAAGTTTCTTTAGTTCATTGGATAAATTTTTAGTTATGGAATTTGTGATTAGTCTTATTTTATTTTTATTTATATAGATGGTTGATGTGCTCTTCACGAATAACTACAAAGCTCTGAGATTTCTAAAGCTGTTTCCACTTACAATAGTTCTGCTGCTAAAAGTGAAGGTAATTGGGAGACATTTTGCAGGAGGGTGCACAGTCTTTTCCTTAGGTTTCAGCCTGAGTTCTGGCAGTGAGGATCCTCAGTCAATGTCAGAATCTACAAAGTGCCTGGTAATTAGGCACTCAATTGCTATGTTAAGCAATTAGGCATTTATTTGGCCAGTATGAGGATATGTTAGTGAAACTATCCTGAATTCTAGATTTTAGAGTGTAGTTATTGGGATACCTTTGATAAAATAGATTCTATTTTCAACATTTCAGTATTTTACTTTAACAGTAAGAAAAAAACCACTTCAAGTTTAGCACATTTGGGTTTAGGAACAACTACACACAAGTTAACTTCTGTATTTCTAATAGCCTAGAGATTCGTTATATTTAGCAGCATACATGCTCATTAAATATTCAGTAAACTCTTCTAGTCATGTGAATATTTAGATTAGTTAGACTTCTTGAATTAAACAAGGTTAATTAGACTTCTTGAATTATATAAGAATTTTACAAGTGTTAATAGCTATTTCCTCTAGTTTAACTTCAGCTTAATTTTGTGATTTTCTTAAATTTATTTTTATAAATCCCCAAAAGTAGTTGAGGAGATGAAATAAAATATAATATTTCTGAGCAAGTGTATAATTTTGTAAATATTATTTTTTCAAAAGTAGGAGATGACTCAGAATAAAGTAGCTCCAAAATTTCCAGAGAGGTTCAAATCACCTCATTTCTGTTTTCATTGATAGATTGCAAGGTTGAAAGATATCTGATGAAAATAATAATCTACTTTGTACATACTAAAAATGTCATACCTGTTAGAAAATTTAATAAATTTCAAAAATTAAATGCTTTTTCAATTACCTTCGGGAGAAATTCTTGTGTGTGCTATTTTATATGGAATACATGATAAGATTCTCTTGAGCAAGTAGAAATACATTCGTGCATAGGCAAGATTACCACACATTCACCATCATTTGTCTGGTCTTGAATTAAAATTAAATAAAGGAATAACTTGGTAACAGTTCCTTTCCTTGAAGATTCAGTGATACAGCACAGAAGTTTACACACTTCTGCATGAGTCAAATTAACATGTAGCATGGTAGCACCGGCTTGGAAGTCCAGGTCTCAGAGGCTGTGACAGGTGGATCCTGAAGCTAAGGTCTGCCTCAGTTACATAGGGAGACCCTATCTAAAAAAAAAAAAAAGTGATAAACAAACAAAATAACCTGGAAAGCTTATTGAAACACAGTTTTTCAGTCATTCTTTAATCCTCAAGCCTAAAATTTGTGATTTTTTTCACTGTGTCTAGAGTGGGACTAAGGAATTTACACTTCAAAAGGACCCTCAGGTACTGTTCTGTTGTCCGTCCAGTGGTCATCCTTGGAGAACCACTAGCCTGTCACATTATTCACGTCGTTAGTTAAAAATCTTTAAGCTGTTACTAGGGGTGATTGCGGAGCTCGTGTGAAAAGGATCATTAAATGACTATGAGAGTTGATATTAATTCCTCAACCAGAATCCAAAGGACATTCTCTCTGTTATTTGAAAAATAGATTTAAATATTGAAGCACTAAACTCCCAAAGTCATATGATGGGTAATATTTTTAATATATTATGTAAGAACCACATATTGCAAAGAAAATATTTAAATGTCTTAACACAGTCTTTACAAAATCTCTCTCTCTCTCTCTCTCTCTCTCTCTCTCTCTCTCTCTATACATTCTAGTTCAAAATTTTATATATATATATATGCTATTCATATTTGTATACAGATATCACACCATCTCACATAGATATCATTTTTATAAAGAGTAGCTCATTGAAATAATGGCAAGTGAAAATGTGACATTCACTTTGCATAAATTTTATACAGGAACTCAATTGCCTAGTGTTTGAAACATATATTTTAAAATGTAGAATATATAGAAGAAAGGACATTCTACAATATACATGTCAATGAAACACTCTAAAATGAAAATCGATGCTTCTGTACCTCAAGTCAGAAACAGAATACAACATGCAGTACGCCTCCACATGCTCCTTTCTTTTCGTTTAGAAAATCATTGTCCCGAAGCACCACTTTTATGATGATCATTACCTGAAAGTATTTCTATACATTTACAAGCTAACTATGTATCTGTAAACATGATAGCTCATGTTTAGCAAACTTTGGTCTCTATATAGATTGAAATTACTTTGTGTGTTATTCATTGTCTGACTTCTTTCACTCAATAATAAGTTTGCATGATGAATCTATGTATTTGTATGCAGGTGTAATTCACTTACCTCTCAGCACACTTATTTTTTGGATTTTTCTAGGAATGAGATCACTTGGGCAATAAGTCTGCTTCCTTAAATTTAATTTTGATGGAAATTCTAAATCATTTGAAAGTTCTACAATGACTTAGTGTGCAAAAGTGTTGCAGTGTCATTCATTAATAAACACATTAACACATTTATTGACTTTACACACCTTTCTGGGTTTGTAGTAACCTTTCATTTTGTTTTTAATTTAGATTTCCTAACTACCAATGAGGAGTAGCATATTTGTGTTTTTTTCTTTTTCTACTTAATTTATATTTTACTTTCTGATTTTTTAGCTGGGGGCCACTATGACAAATTTTATGAAATATCTTTTTGAGTCTCATTTATATTTTCACAGAAGACCAGGCTTATTTCTTACTGGTTTGCAGGAATTCTTTAAATTTTGGATCTGTGTTCTTTTGGCTACTATATTCTATTTTGCATCTTAATTATTCAATAGTTATTTGTTTCTGATAGTTTGAAAAATCGTGTTTCATGTAGTCAATTTTGTCAACAACCTCCTTTATGGAATTATTTCCTCTCTACTTAAGGAAATCATTTTTCCCAATATTATAAATATTTTTACCATTGTAATTTTCTAAGGCTATAATATTTTATCATTATAATGTTAATAATATATTTTATCTTTATAATTTTGTGTAGCATCTACATGAGATTGGATGTTGTATGCATTGTGAAGTATTGATTATCCTGCTGGATCTTGTCCTTTAAAGTAGTTACTACTACTGAGCTTTTTCCCTAGGTATTTATCCAATGACCTTTAATGTCACTTATTTTTTATTATTTTTGTATATGGAATCAAATTCAGGACCTTGCACTTACCAGGTAGACACTTGTGCCTCTCAGCTGTATCTCCGGCCTCTGTAGTGGCCTTTTGTCAGAAATCAAGACATTTAATAAGTTTTGAGTTATTTCCTATGTCTGTGTGTTACAATCCCTGAATGTTACATTAGCTTATTATTTCATTCTATTTCTATTACCATGTTCTTTCACTTAACCTTAGAATATTAAAATCTTCAAGTATTTTAGTACAAGACCCAAATTGAGTCATTTTCAACCATTCTTTTTTTTTTTACTTTTTTAAAAGTAAAAGAATGAAAACACATTAAAAAAAGACAGCCATTTACAAAGTAGCACAAGAATAGTACAAGCAATACTGAGTTACAGAAACAAATCTACCAATAACAAATGCTGGCGAGGCTATGGAGAAATAGGAACTCTTTTCCACTGCTGGTGGGAATGCAGACTGGTGAAACCACTGTGGAAATCAGTTTGGAGATTCCTCAGCAAACTAGGTCTAGAGGTCCCATTAAACCCAGCTCCTCCCCTTCTGGGTATTTTCCCAGAAGATGTGAAAACACCATACTACAATGATATATGTGCACCCATGTTTATAGCAGTGCAATTTGCAATAACTAAATTGTAGAAGCAACCCAAAAGTCCATTTGCTAAGGATTGTATAAAAAAATTGTGGCATTTTCAGCCATTCTTAACCCTCTATTTTTAAATATATATTTGAATTGACTTGTGAATTCAGTCCATATACACATTTACCAATAAAAACATATACTTTTAATTGTGACTCTATTAATGATAACCAATTCTTTTGTTGTTTGTTCATTTGTGTCTCATCACACATCAATGTGTGCTAGGTGTCATTTACTTAGGAGGAAGTAATTGGGTGTGCTATTGCACAGCAAAGTGACTAGAGATAGCAATCTACTGACCATTTCAAAAAGGTAGAGGAAAGGAATTTGAAACCTGGACCACAAAGAAATGATCATTTTGAGAAGACTGATGTGATTAACCTTCTTTCAAATGTTACACAGTCTATATATAGAGAAAAAAATATTTCTGCTAATACAGATCTCTGACAAATTGATAAAAATATTTAATTCAGTTAAAAATATATAGGAATCAAATACCCAGTTAATATATACAGTTTTATATTTGTATGTATTTCTTAAAATTAATTCTTCAAAATATAGTAATCCATGCACTATATGGAATCACAGGGAAAGATGACTCTTCTGTTACCTTGCGTGTTGGAAGTCTTTAACTCAATGTATTTTCTCAATTAATAACTTCTGTAATAATCCTGGATAATTGTTCATACTTTTTCATATAAGTGTTGTGTTAAGCTTCTCTGTTTCCCATATCTCTACGTTTCCCTTATACATACATGTCCCTTCAAAATTATTATCTATTTTTCTATTTTATTCCGAAAACGTTGAAAAATAATCATCTTTCATTTACAGGTGTCTTGCTTACTTTTCTCTCATTGCTGAGACAAAATACCCAACACCCAAATGAAGGAAGGAAAGGTTTATTTAGCTTACAGTTTGTGGAAGTTTCATTTCATACTTGGCTGGTTCTGAGGCAGAATAGCACGTGACAGAGGGCAAGCGTTCATGGCAACAGAGCACAGCAAAACAATCAGCAAAAGGGAGAAATAGTGGCAAGCAGCCTCTTTGCTTCCCTTACATTGTAAATCACCTACCCCCACACAGGGGGCATGTAGCTCTCACACAATCTCCATGCCATCCTCTTGCACAGGCTCAGGATATGTACAAAGTAAGAACCCTGGCTTCCTGCTGAATCACATAGTTAACCTTCTAAACTTCTCAAATTAACACAATAAACAACATCCCAAAAGGGTAAGGGCATGTCCTTTCCACCCCAAGATGCACACCTGCTGAGTCACTTGGCCAAACCTCTAGACTCTCCAAGTTGACACAATGTATCAACCATAACAACAGGGTCTTTTATTTAATCATTTTATATATTTTTTCAGATGTGACTTCTACTGCTGGCCTTTTCTTGGTGGGGCTGTTTTATACAAGTGTACAAATTTTATAGTAATATTATCTCTCCATAGATTATATTATTTTCATATTTTTTACATTTGAAAGGGTTTATATTCTTCTTATGCATTTTCGTTTGTCCACTATCCAAATGTATTTATGAAATTTGTTTTCTAAAACCTTCTTTGCATTTTAATATTATAGTATAACTTCAAGTTTTGGAATAATGAAACCTTTCCATTTATTTTATTCATTAGTTCATTACTTCTTTTTCTTCTTTTATTTTTTGAGATAGTGTCTCACCATGTAGTTCAGCGTGGCCTTGAACATCCTATTGTAGCTCAGGCTGGCCTCAAACTCTCAGATCCTCCTGGCTCAGCTACCTGAGTGGTGCTCATCAGTTACTATGGTCTTAAAAGGCAGTAATAAGCTGAGCATGATGGTACACACCAGCAACCCCTGCACTCTGGGAGGCTGAGGCAGAAGGATACCGTTATTCATTACTTCTGTTTTCTTTATCTTCATTAGCTTTTCTTACAAGTCCAAATTCATCACTTGCCATTATTGATTCTCTATACTGTAGTTTGATCCCCACAGTCATCTTTCTTATTGCTCTATTATAAGTTCTTTGATTAATTTCATTGGACTTGGAACAACTTCTTCAGTTATATTTTTCTAGCTTTAATTTTCTGTTTTCTTCCTTTGCTCATATATATATTGAAGGCTATATTGTGTCTTGACTATTTTAAATATGTTCAAATTTTATTTTGTAATATTTTACTATCATTTAGTATATATAACAATTTCATTGTAACTTCCACTTTGAATTGTAAACTACCTAAGATCTAGATCATAAAATGTAGACATTGGTAATTTTTCGCGGATATCTTTATCTACAGCTGTCTAGGTGTCTATGTATCATCTGTCCATCTATTCCAGTTTCCTGATCATCTTTGGAAATAGTTTTGCTCCAAATTATTCAGTCTATAAAATCAACATTTGTTTTAAGTACCTACATTTTATAAATTTTTGTGACTTATCGTAGGCTTGTAAAAAGTTTTGTAATTTATCATAAAGTTGCATAAAAATTAAGGACAACAAATATATACTATATCGTACTATATTAAACTTTTTTTAATGTTGCGAATGAAACTATTGCTCATGGTAAATGACAAGCAAAAAGGAAGCTATATGTTCGTTTCAGAGGTCCATTATTGGTTTGGATCTTTAAATTTGGGAGATTTGATTTCTTTCAATGCTTTATATGTTCTATATATTAGTCCTTAGTCTAAGGGGAAATTGGCTAAGAATTTCCCACTCTGTGGGTTGTCTTTTCACTCTGTTGATGGTTTCTTTTGCTGTGCAAAAGCCGTTTAATAAGGTCCAAGTTGTTCATTCTTTCTTGTGTTCCCCATATAATTGTGGTTTTCTTCATAGAGTCTTTGCCTACACCAATGTCTTCAAGAATTTTATCTGTTCTCTGTTCCAGCACACTTAGTGTTTCTGATTTAATATTTCGATCTTTGATCCATTTTTAGTTTAGTTTAATGCATAGTGATAGACATGGATGTAGTTTCAGTCTTTGGGATGTGGAAAGCCAGTTTTTCCAGCACCAGTTATTAAAGAAGCTTACTTTCAAGGCAGGTATTTGGCTTCTTTGTTAAAATTAAGGTGGGTGAGTATGTTTGGAGTTGCTTTGGTGTCTCCTAATCTGTTCATTGCTCCTCATGTCTGTTTTTTGCCAATACCATGCTCTTTTTATCACAGTAGCTCTGAAGCATAATTTCAGTGAGAGATTTTGATGTCCCCTAGCTTGCTTTTGTTGTACACAATTGTTTTAATAGTTTTTGTAATTCTAGATCTCTTCTGGTTTCAAATGAATTTTAGGAATATTGGAGATGAATAGGCACTTCTCAGTGAGAAATATTAACAGTTAATACATAAAGGAAAAAAAGTTTAACATTACTGGAGACATTCAAATTAAAGCAATGCTGAAATTCCATTGCTTCTGTGATTTATCAACCAATCACAAATGCTGGTGGGGCTCTTGGGAAAAGGAAACACTTCTCTATGGTTGGTGGAGTATAGACTGGTGCAGTCACTGTGGAAATCTGTGTGGAGATTCCTAAAACAAGTTGGCCTACATGTCCAATGTGACCCAGCTATTCTGCTTCTCTGTAACTTCCCAAAAGAATTTAAACATCAGTACAGAGATATACGGACAATCATGTTTATAGCAGCACATTTTGCAATAGCTAAATCTTGGAAACAGCCCAAATGCCCAACGGCCCAAATGAATGGATATAGAGGACGTGCTTTTTTTTATAGAATGGAGTAATACTCAACCATTAAAAAGGATAAAGCTGGACATTTATCACTAAATGAATGGACCTGGAGATTATACTCTTAAGTGAAATAAATTGGATACACATGTTTAAATATTGTACTGTCTCTCTGGTGTCTCTCTGAAAGTGTAAATAAGGATCAAATATGTAATAGATATTGTGAAATAGAAAAAAATTGTTCAAAAGAAAAGGAAACTATGGAAGGGAGAAAAGAAAGGAGGAGGGGAAAGGAATGAAGGGAAAAGGAAAGTGAGAAAAGAAAAAAAATAGAAACAAAGCTTCTTAAATAAGGTATGAAACAGGGGCTGAAGGGAAAGTAACGGAATGGGAGAAAAGAGGAATCAAGTTATATCATGTACAGGTAGAATTTTCCTATGATAAATGTGATCATTATGTATATCTAAATTGTACCAATAAACATAATAAAAATAAACTGAAATTGAAAAATGAAATTTTTCATGAAATGAAACTAGTGATGTTATGTAGAAGAAGTTACCATAATAAAGAATACACATGTAGCAACAGGTATCATATTAGGACCTTGTATCTTCTGGCAAAAATACTGAAGGAATTATATTTTAATGAAGAATTTTAAAGTATATTATCCGACAATCTTCATTCACTATAAATAAGTAATTAATCTTTTAAAAACTTCATTTTTATTAAGTATTACATTTATGTTCATTGCTACTTAGGCTTTCCAATTATAAATTTCCTAGAATAAATATGTAAACCCTAGGACGTTTCAATTAACTTTGTGTCAACATGTCTAATTAGTCAACATGTTATCTAAACTCTAAATATACTACATGATTATGATGATTTTAATGGTCTATCTAAACTCTTGTATCTTCTGATTTATAGCTGTGTGCTATGGCATTTTGTTTTGTTCATGCATGGAAGAGAAATTATTACCAAGTTGTTTTTATGTATTAGCAATAAAGTGATTCATTTCCACAATTACATCAACAAATATATATTCAAGAACTATATTCCCATTAGCATCTTGCTGATAGCAACTATGAAAATTATTCCTCTCTGAAGTTTAAAATTTACAGGATTTACATAATATTTCTACAAAATATATTTTAAATCAATAACTCTATTGCATGGTTGTAGGATTAAAGCACTACATTTGGACTTTTCGCACCACAAAACTATGGTCCTACCGGAATTCTGTTTGGAGCTCGCATACTACGTCAGCATATAACATAAAATCAGCACAACCATTGATCATTTTGAAACCATTTGAAACTACATTTTGCAACTCAAGGAAAGAGAAAGAAATGAGGTTAAGATAAAAGCACATTAAATCCTTTGACTTTGAAATACCAAGAAAAAGTTAATCATAATCCAAGTACCTAGAGAGTTCTTCACAAGGGGAAAAAAAGATAAAACTAATTAATTACTTTGAAATACAAATCTAAAAAATCTTTGTAGTACTCCACATGTTCATTTTATATATTTACGCCTAAGTATTTCTTTTTTGATACTGATTAAGTTACTCTTTTCTGAATATTAAATTTCAAGAGTCTTTTCTCCTCTAAAGAAAAACAAATGACTTTTCCATTTTAAAATTTTATCTTGATGTCTTGCTCCAAAGACTTCATTATTTCTAAAATTTTACTTTCTTTTTTGTCAATTCCTTGGAATTTTCTACATAGATAATCCTGTGTTCTGCATACAAAAAATACCTTCCTTTTGCTTTACAAAAGTATTCTGTTTCTTTTTCCTCTCTTATTTTATTAACCAACTTTTTTTCTGCTACAGTAGGGAAGACTCAGATGACATCCATTCCCTATTCTCCAGTGCAGAGAAATTATCCACTTTCTCAGTGGAGTATGGTACTAACTCTAGGGTTTTTTGGGTAAGTTCACTTACAAAGTTTTGGAAATGCCATTATCCTCCCAAGTTTCTAAATGCTACTGTCATGAATGTTGAGTGGCTTTCTAAAACGAGTTTTCCTCATCAATCAAACCAATTATTTTTTCTTTAATCAGTTTGTGTGGTAGATTGCATTAATTAGTTTTAGAATGTTTAATAAAGGAAGTGAGTACCAACAATGTGATAACAGACTAGAGGGACATGTATGAAATAGACTAAAAATGATATGATAAAGATAGGAGAGCTACACACTCTAGAAAACAGTATATTGTTATTTGAAAACACACTGAGGTTAGTTATAAACATACATTAATAACTCTCAGAGGAACAAATAAAATTTTAAAGGAGTCTAATTGGTATAAAAGGAAACTTCAATCACATCCAATTAACAATTGCAATGAGAGAAAGCATCTAAGAACTAATGTGGTAAAAAACAAAGAAAAATTCCAAGGAATAAACAATTTAAGCATGTTAGATGTTAAGTAATCTGTCAATAATCAGATCAAGTAAATATTCTACAAAATAAAATAATGACAGAAATTGCCTCAGTAGAAAATAACAAACATAAAAACAAGAGCCTACCGATATATATATATTTTAACAGCAAACTAAATTTAAATAAAAAAATAGATTTAAAAAGTATAGTTTTGGAGAAAAATCTATCATGTTAACAGTTATTTAAAAACTTGGAAATATATTACACATTTCACAGTAACAGAAATTGTCAGAATAGAAGAAAAATCTCACATAATGATATAGAGATCATTTGTTAGGACAGAAATCATTAGCCTGTGTGCTGTTAATATCAAACATCAAATATACGAGCCATAACTGAATAGGATTTTAAGGAGAAGTAGACAAAATCAATATAATTGGTGACTTTATCATCCCACTTTCACACATTTATAGATCTAGAAGGCATAATATAGTTGAAATGAAGCAGACCACTAATTAAGAAGATTTAATTAACATTTATGAAATACTTTTATTTTATTTTAATTATTTATTTTGAGACAGCATTTCACTCTAATTCAGGCTGACCTTCAGCTTGTTTATATAGCTCAGGCTGTTCTCAACCTCAGGGCAATTCTCTTGCCTCAGTCTCCCGAGTGCTGAGATTACAGGCTTGCACCACCACTCCTGACTTTTTATTTGTATTATATTTTATCCACAACAGAAAATATATTTTTCTTTTTTTATTTTAAAGAAAGTAATAGAAGAAAAAAAAAAGAACAATAGCAGCATACCAACACCACAAACAAACCAAACAAAGTAAGAAAATTAAAAGTGATGCAGGGTTTCAAAACAGAATGACAGGAATTAACAGTGGTTGTTACATTACATATTGTTATCTTCAACTATGTTGCTCAGATTACCACATGCAAGAATGCAAAATTGTTTAAACCACTATAGATTATAAAACTAACTATTACATAAAACATTAGGGATAATACAGAGTTTCACTAGACAAGATGGTGGGAATTTACCAGTGGCCGTTCCACTGCATACTGTTGTCTTCAAATCAGTCGCTCAGATTGCCAGACATAAGCATGCAAAAGAGGTCAAAACATAAAAAGTTTTAAGCATTAACTTTTCTTTTCAATATACCATCAGACATCAGCAGGACAGCTATCCCAGCTACTCGTATAAACCCTTCTTTCTTTTTCCCTCAAGCAGATGTTCCTTCCTTTAAACAATTACATTCCCTTTCATATTATCTGTTGTATGTTTTGAGTTTTACTTACTCTTTCAGGTTCCTACACCAGGGAGACAATATGACGTTTACACATGTGGGTCTGATTTATTTCACTTCTGAGTATGGTCTCTAGTTGCATCCATTTACCTACAAAATCTTCGAATTTATCATTTTTATAGCCAAGTAACACTCCCTTGTGTAAAAATGCCACTTTTTTTTCATTCATTCCTCAGCGGAGCATTTGGGTTGTTTCCAAGATTCAACTGTAACAAATTGTGCTGCTATAAACATGGGTGCATATATATCTCTGTTGTATTAGCTTTTTAATTCTTCTGGGAAAATACCCAGAAGGGGAATAGCTGGGTTAAGTAGGACTTCCAATTCTAGTTTCGTGAAGAGTCTCCAAACTGGTTTACACAGTGGTTTTACCAATCTACACTCTCAGCCCAGTGGAGCAGGGTTCCTTTTTCCCCACAGCCTCTCCAGCATTGGCGATAGGTTGATTTCTTGATGATGGCCATTCTTTCTGGGGTGAGATGGAATCTCAATGTTGTTTTGATTTGCATTTCTTGAATGACTAATGAAGGTGAACATTTTTTCATGTATTTCTTCATCATTAGTATTTCTTCCTTTGAGAAGTTTGTATTCATCTCAGATGCCCATTTTTGGACTGGGTCTTTGAATTGGGGGGGGCTGATTTTTTAATCCTTTGTATGTCCTAGATAGAAGTCCTTTGTCTGAGGGACAATTGGCTAAAGTTTTTGTACTTAAACTTGGCTTGATGGAAAGAGTATCAATAGGCTCTTGTGTCTATGTTTGTTATTTTCTGTTAAGGTGATCTCTGTCATTTTATTTTGTAGAATATTTACTTAATCTGATTTTTAACAGATTAATTAATATCTAACCTGCTTGAATTTTCTATGACATTTTCTATTCCTTGTGATTTTTATTTGTTTTTAATATATTGGTTCTTAGATGCTTTCTCTCACTGCACTTAATTGGATGTGATCGAACTTTCCTTTTATACCAATTAGAATTCTTTAAAAATTCTATTTGTTGCTCTGAGAGTTTTTAATGTATATTTATAACTAATCAAAGTGTGTTTTCAAATAACAATATATTATTTCTCGATTGTGTAGCTCTCATATCTTGATATCACACAGTCTATTTCATATACGTCCTTCCCGTCTGTTATCACATTGTTGCCATTCACTGTCTTTATTCAGATCCTACAATCACTCAGTATAGTATTACTATTATTATTTTGTAAAACAGTTATCTGTTAAAATTGCAAGAGTATTTCACCTCTATTTTTCCTTGATACGTTATTTCTTTATGTAGCGCTAACTTAAATTAACTTTTTCTATGAATAATATATTGTAGCATTTCTTACAAGTCAAGCTTACCAGTGATAAATCCCCTTGCTTTTTGCTTCTGACAATTTTTTTTAATTTCTCTTTAACATTGGATATGTAATTTCTCTGGGTATGATTCTAAACTAATTTTTTTTCTTTTATTTTTCATTTTAATTTTTTAAATATTTCAGTTTTCTTTCCTACATGGATTCTGAAAAATAAATATAGCAAATGTCTGATTATTTTTTCTCTATAGTTGACATCTCCTGCCTTCATAATGTATTTCTCTTTCTCTTTGTTTTCTATAGTGTTAATGTTACATGATTATAGATTTCAGAAGCATTTTCCTGTTTGCTGTTCACTGAGTTTCCTAGACCAGCAATGTGCTGTCCGCTGTATTTTAGAAATTTTCCTCTATAAAAACTTTAAATTTGTATATATACTTTTTCCTATTTCCTCTTTTACTGTTACTGCAATATGCGTACACACACTTGTAAGTAATCCACAATTCTGGGGTGTTCTTCAGAGGGTTGTTTTTCTTTTCTTTTTGTTTCATTCTGTGTCTTTACTTGCCTTTTCACATTTGGAACTTGCTACAGAGGATACTCGATTCCCTGATGTTCTTTGCCTGCTTTAAGCATATACAGTTTACTCATTTTCTTAACACATGTATTCTTCATTGCTGTTCACTCCCTTCAGTGGCCATTGTTTCCAGATGATTCCTCCTTTAGATTCCTATTTCTCTGTGTCTGTTACCAACTCGCTGCTTATACTTGTCAGCTTTTCTTTTTACCATTAGCGGATGTAACAGGTTAATCAGGCTCAGTTTAAATGTTTTACCTTATATTTCTCTGATAAGTATCATATGATTCTGATTTTTTCCTTTCCTTTTATTATTCCTTATTTTTTATTTGAAAGCTGGACATCTCATGTAAAATACACTTCAATTTCTATATTTACTGCTTCTCTTATTCTTCCCAGTAGTCCTTGTTTTCCTGTGAAAAGTCTGCCTGAGATGGGTATTGTACCTCTTCCAGGTGTAATCCACTGTTGCTTTTCTGGAGACTTGTGAATGTGGTACAAACTATGAAGGAAGAGATGTTCTATAACGTTAAGTCTCAGGATTTCAGGGGGCATGGATTCTTGTAACTTGATCTTTAAGGATGTTTCTTGTTTTCCTCCATAAATGACTAAAGAGAATTGTGTTGGCTAATGGTAATCAGTATATAAGGAATGCAGGCATCCTCATTGGCAAGGGTGTTTTGGTTTGGAGAGTTTTCTGGGTGTATTTCCAAGTGGTTATTTCTTAACTTCTTCTTGACTGAAATAGTAGCTAATTTTTCTTAGCTTTTTATCGTGAAGACTTGGTGGAGTTCTTAGAAGTAAATCACAGAAAACTGTGTCCCCCAATACTACTTCTAATAGTTTCTCCCTAATCTATACTTAGCTGCTAGGGATACGTCCGAATTCTCACTAAAACACCTAATCTGGTGTTTTCAGCCAATAGTTTCTATTTCAGATTTGCTGCTCTCAGTATATGTATTCTGTATTTTCCTATTTCTTTAGATTTTGGGATGAAGCTTTTCCCTATGACCCTTATGTTCTCCAGTAGGCATAAGAAAATCATAGATACTCAACTTTTTACTTCCTTCTAGTTGTGGGAACATGACAATTGCTATGCTCTTCCCATATGATATCTGAAGTCAGACAGAAGTCACACTATTGCCCAATATTATTAGTTTTGAAAAGCTTGAACTTTGATTCATCTTTTAAACAGCACTAGTTTATAAATTCCTTTAGGTGAAATTTCCCTACATACCGATGTCTTGCAAATCTATTAGATGTAGCACAGTAACATCTCACCGTAGCCTGAGAGAAAAAGCAGGTGATCCAGTGCCACTGACTGTCACTTTTGTGACTCATCTTAGCCGCTCTTCGCTGCACCCTGTACTGTCATCTGTGGCTTTATTCTTACTCTGCTCTCATCAGTCCAAATAAATACACATTTCCATGTAAGTACAATTACACGAAAGCAAGTTGTTCTATCACCAGGCCTGCTCATGTTTCCTAGCTTTTGCCCATTTGTGCTCAACATGAACATTATCACATTCTTCTCTGCTTTCTTTTTTAAAAAAGTGTGGTTTTATCTCTTCTGCCTTGAGAAGGCATCAATCTGAAGCACTATAAGGGCAATAAAACTATACACAGAATCATTTTTTCTTCACTTATCTGTAGTACTAAATCCACAGTGGTCATCTTAACTTGATTTACAAGATCACTTGTAGGAAAATGAATGCACCTTGAGACCATAACTTTAAGTGAAATAAAGCAGACGCACAACCTTAAAAAGTATGTGCTTCTTACATGAGAAACCCAGTTAAAAAGCAAATAAAGGAAAGAAAACAGGGAAGGGGGAGATGGGCTTTTCACAAATGAGAAGAGGATCATGACATTTGGGGGAGAGTGGGGAAAGGAAGTTGACATAAAAGTGACTCAGATGTGTTATATACCAGTGCCAACTCCCCACAATGAATGTGATCAAAGCGTACTGCAAAGATGTACTAATAAAATTTTAAAAAATGTAAGAGAATGCCATCAAATAATCTTCATGTTTGTAATTTTTGAAGAACTTTTCATCACACTTGAAAATCCTGAATTTCTTACCTTTTCATGTTTGATGTCTTTGTAGAAATTCCTGATATTCTCTTCAGTATGGTTATTGCCTTGGAAATATTGACTGTAAGTTTGCTGATCATTTAGTGGATACTGGAGTAATCTAACTGTTTTCATCTCAGGGACTTTGAAGTCAGTCTTCATGTTTTCAGTGTTCCTTGGAGGTTAACTCCTCCGGACACCCTCCTAGATGAACCTTCTTTGACAAGCCTGTTAGCTTCTCATTTTCTACTCCCTTTCTTCTATCAGCCTGGATACTTTTCTGTCCCCTCATTCTTCATATTTCTGCAATACAATTTTTACCATATTACTAATATAGTATTTTCCTGTTTAACATTTTCTACTTTTCTCATACTATACACAAGCTCTATAACAGAATTCAATCTTGTTCTTTGATTCGTAAGTGTAAAACAAATCGATATATTTTGAAGAAAATAGACACTTTATATTTCCAAATACCTATCATTTATCACATGATGCTTTTTGTGTTCTTTAAGAAGCCTCCTCTAATTCATCAGTCAAATAGATGAACTTTACTCCTCTTACATACTAACAGAAGAAGAAAACCATAATTTATTAAAGATTGGCACCCTTGTCTTTTTTCCTGTATCTAATAGTTTCTGCATTAAATCGTATCCTGTTAGATCATATCTCATTACCAGTCATCAGGTCACTCTAGGTATCATCTATCCTATCCCACCTCTTATTACTCTGTGGCTTCTCGGACCCTTTCTGCATGTCCTTGCTCTTTGTACTTCATGCCAGCTTGATGCCCTGGATCCTCAATATTTTGCCTTATGTTATAATCTCAATTATTTGAATGTGTTCTCTTTACATTGAGACTATATGCTCACTGATTACACTATCCCATCATTCTCTTCTCCCTGACCCCAGAAAACACTACATATACCCCAGTGACTTTATCCATTCATCCTCCAATTAATATTTATTTATTTATACATATTGGCTTCGGTGAACTGTATCATGAACATTATCATGCTCATATCTCTTTGACATTCTGATTTCTTGACATATTTGATGCTGAGATCTTCTCTGGAACCCAAATTAGCATCTGGCTCCCTCACATTGTGTGTTTGATAACAAAGTCTTATTCTATGCTCTTCCTTGCTTCTCCCAACCCACTCCCCCTCTCTCCTGCATAAGTTTGCATCTCTTAGTGTCTGAAATAACATAGAATCCTCCTTGCTGTTGGAGTTGTCCACCACTTTCCCGTTCACTTTTACTAAATGTTTCATGATTTAGCACCTGGTGATGTTTTCAAACAACGTTTTCTTCTAAAGATTAAGTGACTGTTATACAACAAAAAGTCAATGTCAATGATTCTGCCAACAAATTGGCCTCTGTCTAAAATATTCTTGTCTTTGATCCTTAATTATCATCTGATGGCAAACCCTGTTCCCCTTATTTGAAATTTAGACATTGTTGGCAGTAACTACAGTCTCTCAATGGACTTTTCAATTGTCATTCTCTTGTCAGTTTTCAAATTCATTCCTCTAGCGATCATATTACTCTTTAAACTACCATACAGACTACAATCCATGATCCTGCCATACCTATTTATTATATATCACCCCATTGGTCTTCTCTTTCTACTTAAGTAGATGAATTATAATACATAAACTAATATCAGCACCCCCCCAGAATATAATATTAAATTACTTGCAACTAGCTTGTCCAGTTGTGATATTTGAAAAATTCATATGCCAAGTAGTAACAAGACTCTACTTAGACAACACATGTGTATACCTTTAAGTGAAAATATAAGTGGAGGATAAAAAGGCCACACTAACTGATCTCATTCATTTCTCAGTTTCATCAAACTTAAGTAACATTAAATAGATGCGGCATTATACTACATTTTTTAACTTTCCTCTTATTCTTAATCTGTTATTCTAAATTCTTAGTTCTCCCAAATGTGCACACATTTTGGTCACTTTATGGATATTAGAAAAAATCCCTTCCAGTCACATTTGGGAAAAACACAATTATAAAATCTTTACACACTCTGACCACCATACTAGACAGCTATCAGAATCTGCAGCCTGATTGCACTTTCACTTTTATAGATAAACTGCATGGATTCCTCCAGTTAACCAATAGATTCTTGGACCTGTACTTGAGAACATTACACTAACATGACTTTCTTTTCCATGTATAAACCTATTATTATTTCTAATTCTCATGTGGAATTCTAACAGTTAATAACATATTGAGAATTAAGTTTAGAAAATCTTGATTTTATTCTACAAATTTCTGTGCCATATAACAAATTACCCCAAATTTAGAAGTTTCAAATAATGGAATCAGGGCTGGGGATATAGCTCAGTGGAATAAGCACTGGTCTAGCAAGCGCAGGGCCCTGAGTTCGATCCCCAGTACCGAAAAAAAAAAAAAAAAATAATGGAATCATTTTTATTTAAGTTTTCTGTGTAGCACGGAGTATCACTTCCCTGGGTCTCTGCCAGGATCCTCTGATGATGTTGGCCAGTGGTGAATTCTCACTCAGGAGACCTATTGGGGAATGAATTGTTCCAAAGTTTGCATAGGTGTTTGGAAGAACCCCTAGTTTACTCTAACTGTGGGACTCATAAATACCTTTTCAGAGGCAGCAAGAAAGGAACTTTAGAAAGTGCCTACAAGCAAAGTATACAATATATGACATAAAGTAATAAAGGAAATAACATACCATCACTTAGCAACTTCAGTCTTTTAGTTACTCAGCTCAAAATACTTGAAGACATCTATTGAATTAATATTAGCCCTTACTGGGAACTGATCAGGCCCACAATCTCCCAAATGAGTGGATGGTGAAGGTTTAAATAAATGAGTCAAGTGGTATGATTTTAGGGCTTCAGGAGGATTACAACCTTCCAACAAAATTCTACATTGCATGGAGACTAAGAAAAAGATCTTCTCTTGGCAGCCTGTATTTAATTATCAAAACGAAGGAGAGGAATACTGACTAAAGGGGAGGATCTCTCCAGGACTCATCCACTAAGACATTATGTTATTAAGAGAACTAGGTTATCTCCAGGGATTTCTCCACCCAGGAGTGAGCTGCCTGCAGCTACAGTCTTTATCTAGTTAACTGAGGGCGAAGCCAGGTCTTTAGCTATGGCATTGTCTTGTCCTTTGCTCCATTTACTCTAGCTGCCTGCTACAGGCTTCAGTCAGTCAGCACCGGTGACCCACAGAGGTTCATTTACTATGAGTCTGTTGCCCATCTCCGGAAAAGGGGCTGAAGCCTTACACAGACTCACAAGTCCACATGAACAGCCGACTGGTTAGTATTAAATACCGCTCACAGCTGCTTCATAGTGGCCTCCACCGGCCGTCTTCATTCTTCTTCCCCCTTCTTTCCCCTCCCTTTCCTCTCCTGCTCCTTCCCGCCTTCCCTCCCTCCTTCTGCGCTTTGCTGTCTCCCTGACACTACGCTGCAAAATATGGGATGCTATGGGTATTTCTGACCTCACTCTTTGGCACAGCGTGATCCAAGATGGAACCATTTTTCTTCGGGATTCCTGAAGTAGATGTCCACCTGTTTCCTCATTTTTTGTGTGTATCTTTCCTCTTCTCTCACCAATCCCAATGATAGCCAACATTTTTCATATGGAAAGTATAGTGATTTACTTTTAAACTAAATTATATCTTTGAATATACCAAGGCTTCATCTAACAGCTCCAACTGTATTCAGAATACATGTTTTTTACTGTCATTTAGAAACCATTATTCACCCTAGCTACCTAGTACATTTTTGACTTTGCTTAATTATAACTGAGATAGCACATTTTAGAATAAAATAAAGGAGGATTTTTTGAGCAGATAAGTGTTAAATGTTTTAAACTAAGGCTATTTCCACTGCCTTAGCCAAAAATCCGATAGGAGATTTTACAAAAGCAGTACTTAACAACTGGAAATAATTTCTACATTGTGGTAATCAACATGCTCCCTTGTCCCATAGTTTTAAACAAGAAGATGTTACATTAAGGTGACTATATTCTCTTTCAGTTTGACATTCTTTCACTGACCTCAGCCTTAAGTTTCATGGGAAAAAAAGGTGTGCAGTTTTGGAATACATGGCATACATATGCTCATAAAAATAAATGTAGCATCTTCTGAGTTATACATGATAAATTTAGCAATAATGGTTCTGAAAATTAATACTATAAAAGATTTTTTTCACTGAAGTTAAATGGCAGATTGTTTTAGAAAGCAGTCAAGCCAGCCTCCATTCTCATATCAGGTGTAATATCTCCACAGTGGTTGCCTTATACATTCTGGGTCATCAGGAGCGTCTTCCTACAAACGAGGCAGAGTGATTCACACTCTCCAGGTTCCTCAGTGGTGTCAGGCTTAGCTGATAACATCTCTCTCCCTATAACACTCTTTTGCCATAATCTGTCATATCATGCCAGATATGTGTATAAAAAGAATAAAAACCAATAATATTTATTTCACCATGGTGTTTGCCGCTTGGTACTTATTTGAATGTTCTTTCCATTATGTACCATTAATTAAAAACAACATTCAGCTATCAGTCAAAAGTGGATCTAATGGACTTTATAATCAATATCTTTCTAGGGTGTCAACTTTCCTCTCCTCTGAAATTAATCCATGTAATTTTAGTCTTGTATTACAGCATATTAAATATATAAACCTGGTAAATTTTCCTAACAGATTATGAATATTAGTGTTTCACATGGGAGCTTGCTTAGCAAAATAGTCAGTCAAATGCCATTAATAAATTCAACAAAAATGCTTATGAAAATGTAATTTAAAGCCTTTCCCCAAACACTCCCCTATGTTTCCTTCATTTGCAATACAGAGATCTACATCACTTGCTGCACTTCAATATCTCTTATTAGTTGTAAAAAACAAGGCTATGATTCTGAATGTTTATTGATATTTTGACTGGATTGAGAGACTCTAAAGAGGGACCGGATTGTGTGGCACTGACTTCATCAACAGGTTAGCCTACTCTTCCTGAGCTGACTGCCTCCCAGTGGGCGAGGCTTAGTTGGGGGAACTGAGTCCGTGTGACTTATAAGAATTAAAATTATGCAGCTTTCTTCCACAACAACTTTCTTCAATGAGGTTTCTGCCGTGAGTCCAGCCAATGATAGACTGGAATAGCTGCAGCTCTTAGGCAGAATTAAACCTCTCTTCCATTAAGATGTGAGTGTCAGATACGTTGTCACAGTGATGAAAGACTGACTAATTCAGAGCCCACTATCCCATTTGGAGATTTTACTCTTTGATCAAAATAGGCTCATATAATTTGTTCTTTGAAAAAATAAACCCTTTTTGAATTGTTTAGCTTTTTTTTTCATTTTAAATGGTGCCTTTTAAATGATCTTGTTTATATCAGGTTAAAGATAAACAGTGGATATGCGTAGCAAGAAAAATTATTAGAAAATACTAGGTTCATTGATAGCCCATATTTACCTGTGGACTGGTTCTAATAGGAGAGGAAAAAATAATATATTCCTTTCTATAATAACTTACTTTTAGCTTGCATGTAATTTATTTTTCATAAGAAGAAATTTTATTGAGAGTTTCCATAAGCCCAAGAAACTACTTAGATCTTATTCAAATTTCCAACATTGCATCTTCATGATTTGTTTTATAAAATGTCCCCACTGGTAAATTTCAAAAATGTAAATGCATTTGAAATCATGAGATTTTACTATGCAGTCATTTCTGAAGGATAAGCATTTCATCAGCTCCAGTATGCTATAATTGTGATCAGCAGAGAGTAGAGATTTTCAGGTCTTCCAAAAATCCTTTTATTTTTTAATAGAAAAATAAAGGAATGAGAGGAAGCAGATTGTTAGCATGTGGTTCATATACTGGTCTTTTCTGAGGATTCTTTAAGCAGCTGAAATTCAAGGCACATTGTGCTCCAGGCCGGATCCCTCTACATTCTTGAGTACAATAGATCTTGGCTGGTGACATGGTGGGAAAAAGATTCACTCAAGTGGACTAGAGTGAAATAGAAAGGCTTAGAAACAATATTAAAATTTTTTCACTTTCATGCTCATTTTTAAACTTTGAAGCAAAAAGAATCTTCCAGCAAGCTTATTCAAATGTTTAAATTAGCATATTGTGATCTAAAACAAGGCAAATCCATCACTTTTTAAATGTTTGCAGATGCTTCTCAAAATAAGACTGAGTTGCATTCAAATGCTAACCCATCTACTATGGTTTGCTCTCCAAAATTTCATGTACTGGAAGCTTGAACCCCAGTGTAGTGGTTTGGGGAGGTTGTGCGGATCTTTTTAGAAGCAGGGTCAATGGGAAGAACTAGGTCACTGAAGATGCTGCCCTCCAAGGAACTGATGCAGCTCTTGTGGGACCCTGATTTACTTGTTTTGGGAGAGGGTTTCTCATTCTTTTATTTTTCTATTAAGACAGAAAGGTTTTTTGCAGACTAGAAAATCTCTTCTGTCTGTTGACCACAATGATTGTGTACTGGAATCAAGGAATGGTTGTAAAGATGGAAACGTTAATTTGTTTTTCTCTCATTCATGCTGAGCAAGAGTGCTGTCTTCTGCTCTCTAGCCTGCTTCGTAGTCATGTAAGACTGAGCAGGGTGTAGTTCTCAATAAATCTCACGATATTTAGAACATATTAACTCCCTGACAATATAAATGAGCGAGTCTGTCCCCTGACCCATTCTCTGGCTTTCTGTCTTGCCCTGTGATCTTATGCATGTTCCCACCTTGGTGCCAGTTGCCAACAGACCCCAACTAGGTCACATCAATGGCTCACCATATAAGCTTTCAGCCTTCAAAATTAGTACGTTCTTGTAGGTTAAAAAAATCAGCTGACAATAAATTTAATATATCTCTCCAATCAAACAGCACAGTTCAGCAACACAGTATACTTAAGATATCAGTTGTTTAGCCTTATGATCAAGAAAGTACAAAAATTCAGAAATTAAGATTTCTATTAAATACATATCTCTTTTGCATTATAATTTTAAAAAATCTTTAATTTGAATCATTATATGCTAGGGACCCCTGGGCATAGACGGCCACAACTTAAGTGTGTGTCTTTGAAAGGCAAGAATTAATTTTAATATCTCTTTATTTCAGCTTTCTCAGGTAAGTAGCTTTGAGAACACTTAATATATTAGGAAGTATAAAATGATTCTATATGACCATCTGAAATAAGTTTTATTTTTCTAGTAAATTAAAAAAAGTTTTGTAGACAAACATTTCTCCAATAGTTTTTGAGATGTATCACACCATTTTACATGTCTCACACTCAAAACAACTCTTAAAACAACCTTTAAAATAAAGACACTCAGGTTCTTAAATTCATGCAGTACTGAACTTACAATATGCAAAGTTATAGGATTCAGTAAAATTAGCACTTTCCTTTTAAGCTGAATAATATCATTTGTTTTCTTTGTACTTCACCTCCAAAATCCTAACATCACTGCTTTTATCAAATAACTGGTGCATGGTATGTGTTGTAATATTTATGTCACATGTTTACAAAATATCCACCGAATATTAATCCTTTGATTAATATAATGCTCACTGTGACTGTGACTAGCAGCATATGGTGTAAAATTCCAGGGGGAGAGCTCTGAAGACCTGGCACTGATTTCAAATCTGAACACTGCTGCTCACTAGCTGGTTACCTTGCATAATACGACATTTTTCTCCATGCTTCTTACTATTTGTCTCAAACAAACTCTTTCAAATTATTTAAGCACATTAAAAATTCCACTTTTTTTTTTTTTTTTTTTTTTTTTTTTTTGGTCCTAGGAGTTGAATTCAGGACCTTGTGCTTGCCAGGCAGGCACTGTGACACTGAGCTATATCTCTTTGGTCCCATATTCTTTCCTTTATAAAGGAACTTTTTCCCACTAATTTTCACAGACCATCCATTCAGTTCTCTTAATCAAATCATCTTCTTGGAGTTTTATCTGTTTGGATAATGGGATTAATAATGGTATAAATTTCAAAGATTCGGACCTGAAGACGTACTTAATTACTTAGCTACCAAAATGTAGAATGTTCAGTAGAATAGCCAGGTACAATAGAGAGAATTGCAAGAGAACATGACGTTTGTTTGCTATTGGGATGGTGTTACACTACCACTCCAGGTTGTTCTCTTACAAAGAAGAAATTAATTTATTTCCACAAATCACCATAAAATACCACATTTTCCATAAAAAGCCATAAAATACTATATTTTGGGAAAGCTTTTATTGCTAATGGTTAATTGTACAATATTTGTATAAGGTGAGCAAGAATTTTCCTTCAGTGACAGAAGTACGTTTTTCGTTAGATATATAAATTTCAAAGCTGTATTTAATAAATATATAGACTGTTATATTTATTTATAACTTCCTTAAAGTCAGAAAAAATTTTACATTATTTAATATGGTATTTTGAATTAAGATTTGTCTCCTCCAGGACAGTTGACCTGGATAAAGTGGAAGTAGACACATTAGAGTTTGAAACTAAGAATTTATCACTTCAAAATCCACAAACCCAAGCAGAAGAAAGGCACCGTGTACTAAAATAATTATGCTAAATTCTGAGATATAAATTAATGGATGAAAATCCTATCAGAAACATGAATTTCAAAAATGTCTGTCATATCCATTCACCAAATCTGAATTAGAATATAAAGGGAGTAACCGTGGTCAACGTTCTTCATATCATGTCCTTTAATCCTTATAACGAACACTTGAAACTTCTTCTATGTTATTTATTATAATAATTATTTCTTGCTGAATATAAACTATCTCAAAATTGGTAGCCTAAAACAACCACGCATTATTTTATTTTATTTTTTTCCATGCATTATTTTAAATAGTTTCTGTAGATTAGAAATCTAGGCAGGGCGATGCTGGGTTCTTTTCTTCAGTGGTCCTTATATGCTGCTACCAAGAGTTTGGACCAGGTTGTCATCCACTCAGTTTTTCAAGAGAAGAACTTGCTTCCAGGCTCACGATGTCACCTCATGATATAAGCAATGCTCCATGAGACCAGGCTGTAAGCTTTTCACTGGATTTTGTTTGGTGAGTGACTTCTGGACCACAAGGAATTCTCAGCATGTTCATGCACTTGTCCAAAACAGGCAGTGAGAAGAGGAAATGTGTCAGAAAAAATAAAATCACTCTTCTGTGACTTCATATTAGGAGTGACATAATCAGTTTCAATAGTCTCTTAAAAGTAAGAAAGACCATCAAGTATTCTAAGGAGCCTGAGTAGTAAATATAGGTGTCACTGGGAACTAGTCCCAAAGTTTCCCACCACATCCATATTCCCACCATGTCATGTTTCTGAAAGCTGGAATCTTTTGGGGTAATTACCCTGTCCTTTATTATGAAGTAATAAGTGATAGACTGAGTGAACATTTCAGTCTGAATCCATTTTTTAAACTTTTAATCTATGCTTCTGGCCAATAAATAACAAAGAGTTTATGTGACATTGAGTATTTCTGTCACAAATGACTTGACCAGATTCAATTAACATTCTTCATCTAATTCTCAAAAGGAAGAGTACAGTATGGATTTAGTCTTTGCAGGAGAGGTACTATCTTGCAGGTATTAACTGTAATCAGAAGATAAATCCTTGATTCTATTGTCCTGAGTGGTTTCCTGTAGAATTAAAATGGAGTAAAAGAGAAACACAATTCCTAGGCTTGTGACACTTGCTCCAGCAAATGTCTTACACATGCTAAAACCTTAGTGATAGATGCCATGGAAGATGGTTTGATCCAACAAAGGAAAGGTGAGACACTTTGATTTGCATCACAAAAATTTCCCTCAACAAATGGAATTGGGTTTACTGGTAATTAAACATTTAAAAAATTCTCAGAAACTGAAAAGAAACTTTTGGCTTGTAACACAGTCAGATAGTATAGTTACCTATTTTAAGATTACATAAGTGATTCACTTCATGAATTTACAATAAAAATAAGGCAACTTGCTCAAAAGTATACATGTATACAGCCAAACTCATTCCATATTTAATGCTTCTCCTTCACGTGGGCTTATTCTCCTTCATGAGAAGCTATTGCTCAAAGAGCTTAATCGTGAAGCACGATCTTGATTATTCCCTTCCTCCAAGAGTTGGAAGTCAGATTGAACAGTTTAAGCCTAGAAAATACTACAAATTGTCCAAAGTCGAATTGTCATCAGTACGTACTGGTTCCCAAGATGTTCCAATACACAACAAGGACTAGTAGTTACCAACGAGAAATTGGGGGAAAAAAACATCTTTCCTAATGATAGAAAGATAACGCAGGAAAAGGTCTAAGGAGAGAACTGGCATTTTTACAGAACATTGACTATGATATATGTTCCAAGAGCTATGTTGGAGCCTCTACTAATCTGACAGCTTCCCTCAGTTCATGCGCCATTGGTGAGAGTAGGAATGAATTAGAAGAGAAAATCTTATCTATCATTACTGAGACTCTGACTTCAGTTGGTTGCAAAACAACTGCTGCTGTTGATTTTATATTCATCCACCTGGTCATCAGTCCCCAAACAAGATTGTGGTCAAGGTTTTGTTTCATACTTGGGCATTACATCAAATTGGACACAGGCAGTCTGCAAGGAACCAGTCATTTTTCATCAGGGTTAAGCTTGTGATAAAGATGGGTTAGAGTGTAGTGTTCATTTATCCTGTCCCTTGCTTGGCATCTGTGTAAGGTGCGTTGTGTTGGTAATAATGAGTCATTATTCTTTTGAAGTTGAAATTTTGAGATCAAGAGAAATCTTCCTTCTTTATTGCATATTTCTGATGGAACAAACTTCTAGCGTAACTGCATACTGATCTTGGACTTGGTTTATGACCTAAAGCTGTGGCTATTTAAAAAATGTGCATGAAAAGATATAAGAAAAAAATCAGAGACTTTTCTGTATTGTGGATTTGCTCTTAGAAGACCATGCAAATTTTACCAAATCTCTTCCTAAAACTCCAAGTTTAAGACAAAAAGACTTACATGGTACACATTCTCATGTCGAAAACACATTATATTAAAAACGAAAATCTGTTGTTGAGAGGATTAATTGTCTGACTAATTTTGCATGTCTGTATATGGGTTCATATATTTACACTTCGAAGATATCAATGGATAAAGCAATAACCACTGTTGAGACCATGTCACCTTGTCTATAGATTAGTTGTGATTGTACTATTTTTTTATGCTAATTGGTGTCTGTTAATATGTTTTTGTACTTTTATTTTTTTTAAATTAAAAAAACCCAAAAATCTAAAAAAGATTTTCTAAGAGGAGTTTGATTGTCCTTAGTTCCTGTAAAAGCATCAAAAATCATAACACTGCAGGTGAAGACAGGTTTAGTCAGTAATTTTAGATTATTCTTGTTCCAACGATGCGGTTGGATGATCTTACCTATCATTTAACTTTAACTCTGCTTTTGGTTCCCTATCTGCCTTATGTGTTATAAATTACTACTTCTGGTTGCCAAGAGTGAAAGAGCTGATCGATTTAAGCTTAACATCTGCTAACAAATTAATCTAAAATTAAATGACTCAAAGTAAAAATTTGAGTTTATACACACAGTCAGACGTATATGTGCTGCCGAAGCAAGCATGACACAGTCAGATGGAAAGGAAATACCTGCACTGTGTGTGCCTGCAAAATTATTTCTTTTCCTGGTATACCATCCATAATGTTTGTCACACAGATTTGTCCAAAGGGCAAGAGTGTTAGATAACCTGTGTCTTTCTTCTGAGTACAGTAGCATTCCCTCTGAATAATTATCTGTCCGTGGAAGCTGCTCTATTGACAGAAGAGCCATCACCACACTTATGATGGCCTTTCCCCTGCACACATCATAACCTCAGTATCATATCTAATACTTAGAAAATGCATCAGTGCCCAAAAATATTCACAATACAATTTCATTTAGTTTTCACTGTACAATTAATGTTAACTTTATTAATTATGACTAAACCTGCCAAGGAAAATGTTTAAAGTGTGTGAATACGTTTCTGAGGTGTGCAAACAAGAAATGCTAAGTCCAGGTTTGAGTGAAGCACAAGAACTCCTGAAATATAGGCTCTGAATTCATGCAGCGTTTTGTTCCGGGCAGCCTTGCTCCTTTCCCCGTGTAGATGGCACAGCACTCATTCACCTAGAAATATTATAAAGGGAGGGCGATGACCTCAGCACTTTGAAGGATGTAACAGTAGTTTCAGCAGTGACTATTAGGAAATCTTGTCTTTAATTACCCCATTATACTCATAGGCAGAAAGATAAAACTGTAGCATGGCTTGCTGTACAGCTTCCAAATGCAAATACTTAGGATAAGACATTTTGAAAATAAATAAGCACCTTGATATTGTGATTCTGATCTTCCTGCAGTAAGGAGCTTTGCTCATCTATAATCTTACAGACTCATCTAAAGAATGGAGTTTCAAATGCATAGGTTTTTGGTTGTCCCCAAGTTTGACAAAGTTTATTGTCTTGAAAGAAAAATGCTGAAATATGTTTTCAAAATCCTTAAGAATTCAGAACTATGGAGTAGAATGCTTTTAAGATTGTTCCCCCATGGTAACATAGAGTTTCTCAGTGAAATAATGAGATGATAGTTTCATGACTGAAGCTCCTAACGCCATGCATTAAAATCAACACATAGGTCGACTCAAGGATTTTGGGGGATTTTGAAAAGAATTTTTATGTAAATTTAGGAATTAAAAAGTGTGTGGTAATACTCAATGGAAGTCAAACGCATAACCTTGATTCTTCACTGGTATCTTACTGTGGTATTATATTTCTATTATCTTATAATTTAAGGCAATGTTTTTCTCAGGGGAACTCTTAATAATTACCATCAGATTCCTAACATTGAGACAATACTTCTTTCACACAATTGGATTATGCTATTAATTTATCAATTTCCATGGATTGATTTCATGAAATTACACCATTATCATGGATTGCTATGAGGACAGAAAATGCCAACCAAATAGCAGAAAAGGGATATATCAGAGACCCAAGCTTATCCTATCCTGTAAAAACACTAAAGTCCAGAATATGTTGGTTTCATCTGTGCAGACTGAGAAAGTTAGATTAGAGAAAATGCAGACCGATTTTCTCAGCAGCATTGTAGAGATGGTATAGGACTTTTGCAGGGTCCTATGGACAAGCAAGACTGGTCAGTTGATCTGCCTAGATCGAAAGAGGTTACATCCACTACCTACTGCCTATTTTTCCAGTTACCAAATACATTTTTTGCTTCCTTCTTTGTTACAAATGCTGTAAAAAGACAAGCGGTTGCGTACTTCTCTTATATCCAATATTTAAAAGTATAGCAGGAAATGTCAGTGTATGTAATAGTTATGTTTGTTATAAACGCTAAGCCTAGGAAAGAATAATTATGAATGACAACCAGCAGTCACTTGTCTAGAGCAGTGTTCCTGAGCAGAGACACGTGAAATCCTTTTGAGTCTGCAGTGAAGGTGGGGGGTTCATTTATTTCGACTGTGACCAAGACCTTTAACTTTGCCATCTCGGCTCTTCTCGGCTCATCTTCAGCTCTTCTTCGTTATCATATTGTACACCAGCTAAAGGATTAATGGAGCTACCTAGTCTTGAGAGCTACCCAATCTGTAAGGCCTGCTAATGACCAGTCGTGGCATGTTTTACCAATAAACAGTCAAATTATTTTTCTAGTTCAATTTTGATTATAGTTAATTCAAATTCCATGTTAGGTGATAATAATACCATATCTTTATATATGGTTACCATTGATCATGGTTGTCAATTCGACTGGATTAAGAGCTGCTTAGCAAAACAGTAAGGTACGTTTCTGGGTGAGACTGCAGGGGTGTTTATTTAGATAATTAATAACAAGCCAGAAAACTAAGGGGAGAAGATCCACTCTGGCTGCAACTTACACCCCCCAATAGGCTTGCCTCCCTTGATAGAATGAAGGGAAAGAAGGGAAGTGCCTGTGTTTGGAAAGCTCTCTTCAGGGGCCGGGCATGGTGGTGCAGGCCTGTAATCCCAGCAGTCAGGAGGCTGAGGCAGGAGAATCTTTTTGAGTTTGAGACCAACCTGAGCTACAAAGTGAGCTCAAGGCCAATCTGAAATGCACTACAAAGTGAGCTCAAGGCCGGTCAAGACCCTGTTTCAAAGAGAGAAAAAGAAAGAGAAAAGAAAGAAAGAAAGAAAGAAAGAAAGGAAGGAAGGAAGGAAGGAAGGAAGGAAGGAAGAAAAGCTCCATTGTGTTGGAGCGCTGTACTTGAGTGATGCAACTTTTGCTCCTTCCGTTACCTGTGGGAATTAGACTCCAGTCCCTGCAGCCTGGAGGCACAGATACATCCGCAGATCTGCAGGGAGCTCCCAGCCCTTCAGCAGCACACTGTTGTTGCATCTTTGGCCCCTCTCATTCTGTGACTTCCAGCTTCTTCAGCTGAGCAGCTACTGGATTCTTTAGCTCTTCACTGTGCATAGGGCCATTGTGGCCTCTCTGACCTGATCCTATAAAGCTATCAAATACAGAGAAAGAGAGATGAGAGAGAGAGAGAGAGAGAGAGAGAGAGAGAGAGAGAGAGAGAGAGAGAGAGAGAGAGAGAGAGAGAGAGAGAGACGAGTGAGAGGAGAGAGGGAGATTTTTCAAAGCACTGTCTTTTAATTTTATTTACTTCTCATATTTCCCCTTCAATCTACTTACCAGCAAAAAATGAAAGTATCTATAAAAAAGACCCCACATCGTCTCTGCCCTAAGTTCTTTCTTTGAGTAGGAATTTTTTGAAGACTTTTTGATTTCTATTTTATTCAAATTTACACATTCTTTCTGAGAATAGAATTAGCTGAGATGGAATCTTCACCCTGTTTCGAGAATAGTTTTACTCTTGCAACTTCAGCCTCATTATTTTCTTCTCTAATGTACATACACGTTTTCTGAAACATTGAAAATAAGTTGGAGACGATCTCTCTTTTACTATACAATATTCCCTTGTATATTTTCTTAGCAAAATTGACTTCTTTCAAGTTAGTGAAACAGAACAATTGTATGAAAGCCTAGAATTTTAATACTGGTGCAATATTAACTAATTTGAGGGAATTTTCTCAAACACACAATATGAAGCCTTATGGTAATGAAAACTTTATACCTCTGTCAGAATCCAAGGGTATCCCGCATGACTATTTGGTGAGAGGTTACAGAGTTTGGGCGTAGCTGTGGATGATCTTGTTAATGATTTCTTCTGGTAACAGATGAAAACACATTACACTGAAGCACCACACCCATATTTATACATTTATAATACCTAAGTCTGGGAAGAGGTCCACCATCAGGTAAATCAATAAAGAAAATGCAGTATTTACACACAGTGGAGTACTGTTCTGCCCTGAAGAAAGGTAAACTGGAGTCGTTTGTAGGGAAATAGATGTGACTTTAGGCCGTAAGTTTAAATGAAGTAAGTCAGACTCACAAGGTTAAATATTTCATCATTTTTTTTATACAGGAAAAGCAAAGCATAATTAAAGAGCAAAATCAATGACTATAGGAAGCAGGGAGATAGGTCTTCTGCACAGGGGAAGGGAATCAGGAGGTGGAAGGGGAGGAGGGAAAGGTTGGTAAAAAGAAGTAAGTTATGTTAAAAGGATTGAAAATGCTGTGTGCTAAAAACATGTATCAATAAATGACATGATCTGAGAGACATGTAAAAGTGTATATATGGATGTAACATATCCTCAGTATAGAAATTAGAAATATTCAGATGAAATTTTCAATATCAACATTTGATTCAAGTTTTGGGATTTTAGAGAACTCAAGATACATTCAAATCCACGTGTTTCAGTGTAAGTGTGCACATTGTACATTTCTACTCTTGTTTTATGCAGAATTTCTTTAGACAATAAAGTATTTGATAAAATAAGAAATTAATACTTGCAGCATGTTGGTCTGTGCCCCTGCCTGTCTCAGCACAGAGGTGTATCTGGCCTGTTCTCTTTTCCCATTACTCATTCCAGCATCACACACTTTTAAATTACTAGAAGTAGTTGTATTGCACTTCATATCAGACTTTGGCAGCTAGGAAGTTAATTTAATTACCTGACTAATTTTGAAAATTATCTTGACTGTTCTTGGCCTTTTTAATTTTCCCTAGGTACGTTAGCGCATGATTGAAATATCCAGAGACAAACACTGGAGAGAGATTTATTTTATTTTTGTTGACTATTAAGAAAAAGAAATGAGAGAATTGAGATACCAGGTTTCACTTTTTTAACTTTTACATTATAAATCTGCCTTTATTTGGTTTTATTTACACTATCTTAATGCCTTTGCAATAGCTCTCTAAATAAAATCTCACTAAATTCCTGTTTTCCAAATGGATCAAGTAGAATTCTGATTGTCTAGTTTCCAAATAGCCTGTGCTGTTATTCAGTTACCTCCTTTTATGTCTTGATGTGTTCTAAGAAAAAAAAATTGTTAGCAAGGGAAAGATGATTTCCCAACATGCCGCAATCCGCTCAGTGTCCTTCGCTATCTATCAACAAAAAGACAAGTCTCAGTGGCTGCAAGAACCACAAGCTTCCCAGAAATTCACAAAGACTAGCGGTTTGGCTCTGAATATTTGACTATGGGTCACTCAGATCTTAGTTTCAAACTGAACTTCTTTTAAGTTCCAGGACATTATTTCTACTTTGTGCTTCTCAGATAAGAGAAACTGTAAAATTTAAGCTTGTGTCTCTGATTTATTTCACCTAATTTTATGGACTCGATATGCATCCATGTCCTAAAAATAACTGAAGTTCATCTTTCGTTATGCAGAACAGTGTGCCATAACACACCACATGTTTTCTTTTCCTGCGGATCTATTGATGGACATGTAAGCTGCTTCTCAGTTTTACCTATTAGGAATCATGCTGCTATATACAAGGAAATACATGTACAACTGTAATATGACATATTAACACTTCTTGGAAGGTGTAATAAGGGAAGCAGCTGAATCCAATTGTATTTTTCATTTTAGATGTTTAAATAATCTCATACTGATTGCAGTTGTACTAGTTTGCATTCTCACCAAATGTGTAGAAGGGCTCCTTCTCCCCCACAGGAAGTCGGGAGACAGGTCCTTCTCAGAAGAGAGCAGAATCAAGAGATGGAGGGGAGAGGGAGGCAAGCAGAAGTGAACAACAACAACAAAGAATCAAGATGTATTTTCTACAAGTATCATTTCACCCCAAGGACTGTAAACATGTGCTACAAACAAGTGCTGGTGTGAAAAAAGAAACTAAGGAAAAAATTAAATCCAAGGATTCATGTTCTGACTCAAGTTCGCTTTTCTAGGTCCAAATTAGCAAGGTCAGATTGGTATCTGGAAATCAGAGGCTTGGAGGGGAAGAAGATTACAACTGACGTATTTGTTCCAATTTTTTTTTTTTTCCGGTACCGGGGATCGAACTCAGGACCTTGCGCTTGCCAGACAAGCGCTTATGCCACTGAGCTATACCCCCAGCCCCTGTTCCAATTTTGGACATACACATTTCCTATTTGGGAAGTTTTGTCATTTTTCCTAACAATCTACAAATGTTGGCATATTAATGACATATTATTGTTTAGGAACTCCAACTCCAAGTGTTAAAAACTTTCCAATCTGACAAACCTGCTCCCCACATAATAGCTTCACAGTATCACATGAGGCCTCCTAGAAATCCCAATGAAATGCTTGCCAAAGGAATAATGGGCAACAGGAGTTGAAAGTATTTAAGTAACTGTAGTACAGCAGATCTTACAGGTAATGATATTCAGCTCCTTATTTGGGAACATGATAATCAGGTTGGGCTGAATTTCAACATCCTGACATTGTAATGGAAATTTCTTAAAATCTTCTTCTTTCCAGTGCTAGGGCCTTCACATTGAGTAACATCTCCCGTCTCCCTTTTATGCATTGTGAGACAGGGTCCTGCCAATTTGCTAAATTGCTCCTGCTGGACTTGAACCTTCAGTCTTTCTGCCTCAGCCACTCAGAGCACTTGTGTTGCAAAGTATGACACCAGCTTTAAGTAGGAATTTGAATTAGAACTGACTCCCAGATCAAAAACAAAAACCTAAATAATAGTGAAGTAGTAATATCTAATGTAACTTATTATCAAAGCTTGTTGAGCCTAGTGTTGTGATAATATTTTATGTACTAATCTTATTTAAACAAGTAACATCTGAACACATTCTGTTATCAAATAAGGTGAAGAGCTACAGTTAAACAATTTCTGTATCTAGGGAGTGGAAAAATTAGTACTGAAGTAGAATTAAGAATTCAAAGGATCTGACTCTACCAGTTTGGCTTTTAATTATGATATTGAATTTGAATAGTACCTTTTGTACTATTAAATTGAACAAAAATATGATTTAACTGGATTGAATAGAATAAAATATGTTTATCTTTAAATTTCCTGTCTCAAATTTGGTTTTATTGATTTCTATTTGAGGATGATGAGTTTATTTTTAATTTTCAGAATTATAGCCAATGTTTTATAGTTTGTCTTTGTTTGGCTTAGGCCCTGACATCAAATGTTTTTGATGATGACTTTTCATTTGCTTCATTTCAAAGTAGGCTCTTAAAACATCTTTTGTCTGTAAAAACTCCAGATTCAAAGTTTTCTTCCTTCTGCTCTTCAAGTACAAAGGAGTGTACTTGACTTTGTTTTCTAAATTAGTGTAAATAATATGGTTTCAAATGTACAAAAGAAAGTTCCCATGAAGCCTCCATGGGAATATAGAGATGTATCAGTTCATTAATGGAAAGAGTCAGCTGGCATCACAATGCTATTTACCTCTTGGCCTCAGAACTTTCCTCATAAGTCTTCAAATATAATTCTGCCCCAAATGAGCCACTCCCATGATAAAAGAATGTCCTTCATCTACACTTCAAAAGAGGAATAAATTCCAGAGATCTGATGTGAGTGTAGTTCACCATTCTGCACTGCTCACTTGAAATTGGAAAAGTCTTTAGATCATGAGTGTACTTACCCTAAAAATAAGGGTACTTCCTATAAAAAAATGAAGGAATAAAATCAAATGTAGTGAATATATGAGATGACAGATGTGTCAGTTCATGTATTGGCCTGGTCATTTTGCAATGTGTATTTTGAAACGTCAGGTTGTATTATATATATGTAATTTATATAAATTTTATTTATCATTTACACCTCAATACAGCAGGACAGGTTATCACAAATCTCTCTTTGCCTCACATCTCCTTTTTTATCTCAAATCTTTTTTCATCTCAAATTTCCCTTTTGGAAATACTGCCACATTCTTACTGAAAAGATACTCATTAGTATCCATCGTTATTACACCAGACTCTGCACTAGTGATATCTAAGCAGCAAGTGTAGTAAATTTTGAGTAGTCTTCAATTCTTGAGTCCTAAGTTTAAGAAAGTGTATTAAAATACTGAGTAATTAATAGGAAATATAACTAAGCAGAGGAAGTAGAAAACAATATAAATGAAACAAAGCTTGAATTAATTCACACCAGTTACTTTCTAAAGGCTTTGCATTTTAACACACAAATTCTTTGAATTCAGATATTCATCAGTTTCTAGTCATTGTTTTATAGACATTATCCTTTTCCTTGAATTAAATCACATTAAAAATTCATGTAAAATACATACATATTTTATGGAGAAGTTATTCTGTTCCATTTATAAAACTTATAAATAAAAGCCAGATCCCAGCTGATATTTTCATTTCACTAAAGTTAAGGATGAGGTAATAAGTAATAAGGTTGAGGGAGGCAATAAGAAAACTGTGAATATTTTAACAAAATAATATTCAGTTCTCTTATTCTGCCACCAAGATTTCTAAAGGAGTAAGAAGGAGTGAGAATAGCTAAAAATTGCACATAATAATGTGAGTTAGATACATGTAGACTTTATGAAATTAACAGAATTCCCTAATGTTATGGAAGTTCTCAAGACATTATACAACGAGAAAATGAAATATAAGAAACAATGCAAACGCAAGGTCATTAAAAGAATCTCCTAAACAAGATCCTGCTTATTATAATTTTGCCTACAACAGCCTCAAACCACTATTTTAATGAGCTCCCTGAAAAGAAGCATTTCTTATCAAACCAGCTAATTATCAGCAGAAAAGTACATTTCATTAGAATGTGTAAAAATGCTGTTTCACATCACTGACAAATCAAAAGTTGTTTTTCAGAAGCCTTGGAAAGACAGTAAACGTTAGATGGTTGGGGTTTTGTTGTTGGTAACAGCTTTACTGAGTTGAATTCACACATTTAACATGTAAAATTTGATGGGGCTTTTGCTATGAAATCATGAAAACAACCAAATTCAGAATATTGGTATCATTACAGAAAGAAACCCCTTTCTTTAGCCATTAAACCAGAGACTACCTAAACCGCAGCCCAGAGCAAGCTCTGATCTATGCTCTGCCTCCATTCATTGCCTATTCTGGACATTTCATATAATTATAATCCTAATATATAATTTGTATCTGGATCATTATCAATAACATATCTTCAAGATGTTCTCACTTCTAGCACAGATCAGTACACATTCATTTGTGGCTAAATAGCTTTTCATTTTAGTAAAATATATCAATTTGTTACTATGAATCATTTGACAGGTTTTAAAATATTTTTTTACTTCATCTATTAAAATATTGTTGCTATGAACATTGATACAGAATATTTGCAAGTGCATATGTTTATTTTAATTATATGTTTTGAATTTGTTTTATTCTTTATTGAATGGTAATGTATGTTTCTAGGAAAGGGTTATAAGTTGCTATGCTCTGCTTCTGTGATGCCCACCAAAGTTTCCTGTTCTAGGTCTGGAGCTTTTGGAATGTACCGAGATCACAGGAATGGCACACTTATCAGTGTATATTAATCCAGGCAGGCGCTTGCACTGCTGAGCTATATCCCTGGCCCTGTGTATACTAGTCCATTAATAAATTCATAGCTGAATGCACTGTTATAGGTGGGGCCAGGCTCAGAAATGTGGGTCCCTGAGGCTGTGACCTGCAAGAGTGTGTTCTAGTTCGAGGTTCCTGTCTTGTTCTGTTTCGTGGCCTCCATGCGTGGGGCAGCTTTCCTCTGCTTGCCCTTCCATCATGCTGTCTTTTCTTAGGAGCACATCAGCCACAGACAAACTTCTGAAAAGTGTGCCACAAAACACCTCCTCCTTAAATTGTGTATGTCAGCTCATTTTCCCGGTGACTGGAAAGTGACTAATGCACAAATGCATGTCTCGATGAATGTGGTGGGCTAATTAAAGGGCAGCGAGGGTGAAAATGCCCAGCTGAACTGAGTCAGAGTGGTTCCAAGTGTGGAAGAAGCACCTGAGCATTATTACCAGAATGACATAAAAGGAAAATGGAGGGAAAGATTGCATGCCGCTGATTTCTCAGGAGAAGCTTTGTTGTGGCTGGTTTTCCTGACATAAACTCAGGTGTTCTGTTGTAGGAGGACCTCGGGTCCTCACTTTCACCAGTGATGGCCGCTGTTCTCTTGGAGGAGCGCTGGCCTTCAACTTTATCTTTAGTGTGATTTCCTGGCTCCAGGCCAGATCCTGCAGCCTTCTGGTGCAGATCTTTCCTTCTGCGGGGTCAGACTTTCTATCTTCCACCACTGTTATGGTTGATACATTGTGTCAACTTGGGGAGTCCAGAGGTTTGGCTGAGGGACTTGGCAGGAAGCCAGGGTGCTTACTTTGTACACATTCTGGGCCTGTGGAATTGGAGGTCATGGAGATTATGTGAGTGCTACACTCCACCTGGGTGGGTAGGCTGTTTACAATGTAAGGGAGCAAAAGAGGCTGCTTGCTGCCATTCCTCCCTTTTGCTCTTGAGGTTTTTGCTGTGTTCTGCCAACATGAACATTCGCCCTCTGCCATGTGCCACTCTGCCTCAGAACTAGCCAAGTATGGACTGAAACCTCCACAAACTGTAAGCTAAATAAACCTTTCCTTCCTTCATTTTGGGTGTTGGATATTTTGTCTCAGCAACAACAGAAAAGTAACCAAGAAAACCACTGACCTTTGTGCCTTTCTGGTGCAGATCCCTCATAAAAACTTGAATGAGACATTGCCACAGAATCCAAGCCTGCAGCTAGATTCTTCAGGTATCTAGCGCCTGGACAGATCTTTTGCACTCTTTGATTTTTTGGGTAAATATAAGATAATCCTATAAAGTTATGTGTCTCGTATTAAATCTGTTCCCTTCCCTACACTAAATACAACAATGAATTCCCACAAACTAAGCACACACACCTGAATAACCACCAGCCAGATTAAGAAGCAGAATACCTGTTGTGCTCCAGTCATGGTCACCTTTACTGCAATGCTGACATAATACCATAGTTCAATTTTGTCTGCACTTGAACTTTTTTAAATAAATAAGATCATGTGTCATACTTCTAACATGTTTTTCTCATTAAGTTTAGAAGGCTAACTAAATATAATGACTTCCAGAGTTGTGCAAGTTTTCATTTGCTTACCTTCATTCCATTGCTGTGCAAGCAGAGAATCTCAAAATGCTACTCAGAAGCATTTAAGGTTCAAGGGACATTGTTAGGGTGTTCACAAGTTCTCTGTCATTTCATCATGACAATAACATGTTATACAAGTTTCCATTCCTGGTGTGTCGTGATTGTACAGTGTTTTTCGGAAGCTACATTGTGTGATAGTTGTCATACATTTCTGTATTTAAAAACTTATTAATTTTAAGATCCAACATGGTAAATATTTATTCAAAAGCCTACAAAAATTCTTTGGATTCCTTTTGACAGTTCTTGCAAGGCTTTCAGGCATATCTGGCAAGATGAAGATGAAATGCTTTAACCTTTCTTTGTCTGGAAATCTTTACATTTTTCTTGTTTCAGAAATGCTACTTCCCCAGGTAATTTAGCCATAAGTGGTTGGTAGCAGCCCCCGCCACCTTTCAACAGAGTACAAATAGCACCTATTGTTTCCTGTCCTACAACATCTACTAATCACCTTATAAATTCATCTTGGCTGAGTGGAACTTCTGTAACTTGCAACTTCCATGTTTCTGTCTTGGTGATTTTTTTTTTCAGTGACTGTAAGATATTTTGGTAAAGTTTTCTTTGGCTTAGAACTTTATTAGCAACTTGTACCCCTCAAGTACTTGAATGTTCATATTCCTCTCTATATTTTGAAAGTTGTCACTCATTGTTTTTAATCAGTTTTTATCCATTCCTTTCATTTACTGCCTTTATATCCATATGAAATCTATTGCTCTTGATATTCTTCCATGAACACTGTTATTTCATTTCTTTTTATTATTTTTCCAATTTCCTTACCTCACTGCTATTTTACATGACCTCCCTTTGGGTACAGATTCTTTTTTGTTTTGTCAATGTTAACTTTTTTATTCTCTGCTGTATCTTTATTTCATTCGTTGAATCTTGAATTTAATATTTCTGGAATTTTATTATTTGTATATTTTTGTTAAAGTTTTAATTGTGTCTGTGCATTGATGTATTGTTGTCCCACAATATTCACAGTATCTATCTGTGTTCGGGTTAAACTCCCTGACCTTCTGTAAGACATTTATATTACATTCCTCATCAGGCAGTTCTGAGTTCTTTGTTCATTTGTGTTTGGTGATTGCAAAACCACTACATTCCTCTGGTGCTGACGGGGACCTTTTCCATAGTTTTCCCTTGTGTTAACGTAGGAGCATTTGAATAAACAGTCGCCTCGTCCCAGTTTAAGACTGATTTCCCCATTTCACCTTCATCCATGGGCACGTGTGAGGGTGCTGCTGAGGTGGGACAAGGTAGCTCTGATTCCAGTGACGGTGCAGTGGCACAGTTTATGTGCAGCTTTCCAAGTTGAAGTCAGCATCACCACAGGTTTTAAGGACCCTCAGTACCCCCAGCTGGGAGCATCTGTAGCCATGCTGAGGGTGGTTGGGGTGTTCAAGGTGGAAGCTATTAGCTTCTCCCTATTCCCCTTTCCTCCCTTGGGGGAGTTCACGGCTAATGGATCACTTTCATTTCTGAAATTGTGTCAATCACACTTCCACTGGCACTGACCGCAGTGTCTCACAGGCGTTTTGGTAAGGATAGGCAGCACCTCTGGCAAGGACTTGGAAACAGTTTGAAATTCAAGCCTCTATGAGGAAACCAGAGCTCCAGGCCCTGAGGAAGTAATGACACCAGCTCTTTGGTTTCAGAGACACCTGCTGATGCCTTGGTCATGGTATGTGATGCGCAAAAAGTGGCAAAGAAGCTGGGACCGAAGCATCTATTTGTGCAGGGCTGCTTCTGGGAACAGGAATTCAGGTACACTTATAGAAATCACGGCTGTAGAATGTGAGATGTGGACCTACCTGATGCAAGAAGCTATGTCTGCACTTCGTAGGGCTCCAGAGTTGGGCCTGGCTTAGGTTGCTATGGTTGTGGCTCATGTTTGAAATGCAGGCATTCATAGAGGGGCAGCAGAGCTGAGGAGTGTAACACGGGGGCTAGCTCCCAGCGTCCATTGTGGGACTAAGCCCTGCCATCACTGGCTTGATGCCCGAGGTGCTGTAATATGTGGTGTGGTCCCAGAGCCACAGTCTGTCCCAAGTGTGTTTTGGAAGAAGTATGGTCTCCCTCGTTCTGTGTAGCACATCATCTCCTCCTGCTAGAAGTGGCACACACCATTGTGTCCTTCTCCTGGCAGTGTGTGGCAGAACTAGCTTTTTGTGACTTCATTAGTGAAAGCTGCTGGTGTCCCCTGTAAACTAGACCGCTAGGGAAGACAGTGGTGCTCAGGGCATAGCAGTAGATTCTACTGCTCTCCCTCTTGCTTTGTGCTGGATAATCTGTTTCTCAGGGGTGCTTGACCTGACCTAGCAATTTTTCCCATGTAACTCACCGATATTTTTTTCTCCAAGTGTTACTGCACTTGCTTAATTAGATCCTTGAGCTCCCCCTCCTCTTGCAAGGTTATTTTCATTCAAGGTTAGAGGTTAGATATTTGGTTGTTTTTTTTTTTTTTTTTTGTAGGGAGAGGCAGACTGCTATTTCATCATTTTGCTGCTGTCAGTCCTCAGTGTGATTAATTTTTAAAAACACTTTTTAAAGTTGTATTAGTATATGCTTACAGTACATTCAGTTTAAAATCACCTTGGGGAGTGGATGTATGCTGCAGTTTTTTGTTTTTTTGTTTTTAATGCCCCTCTACTGTAATTCCCCTGTCCTGATTTTCATTCTGGATGATATCACTCATCTCAGCTCATGTTATGGCGCGCCATGTTTACAATCCTTGAGGTTATCAGGATCTTGCACATGACATATCATTACTGCACTTACCTGTCCTTTCCCTTCTCCTCACCCTTCAAGTCTGTTCCTTTGGACCACTTCCCTTTGGAGAGAGAACTACTCCCCTTGTCCCCTTCTATCCATCTTTTTTTCTCTTTGTTTATACTTTGCCTCACTCAAGTAACAGACAACATATGTATCTAAACTTAGCTGTCTGCTTTATTTCCTTTAGTGTTATATTTTCCAGGTGCATCCTTTTCCTACAAATGCCTCAGATCTTCATTTATACTAGGGTAGTGTTCCATTATATATAAATACCGAATTTCATTTATTCTATCATTCATGTGTGGATATACAGGTTGCTTCCAAGATTTATCTATTACAAATTGTCCTGCTATAAACACTGGTATGTGTGTATCACTGCAGTGTGATGTCTTCCAAACTCCTTGGGGAAGATACATAAAAGGAAGATGGCTGGGACATATGGAATTTATAATTTCAGCTCTTTGAGAAATCTCTATATTAATTTCCATAAAGGTTGTACCAGTTTGCATTCCCACCAACAGAGTAAAATGGAATCTTAGAGGCTTTTCTATTTTTTCTTAAAGTTTTTCTTTTTAAATGTGCATATCTTTAATGGCCAGGTGTTTTTTATCATATATTTGTTGACTTTTTGTACTTTTCATCTGTAAAGTTTCTGTTCATTTTTCTTGGTTATTTCTTGACTGACTTTATAATTTTAGGTGGTTTAATTTTTCTTTTTAGTTCTTTATATATTCTAGATGATCATCGTATGTCTGAGGAATAGCTGAAACAAATTTTACCCACTGTGTAGGACATCTCTTCATCCTACAAATTGATTTTTTTGGTGTGCAGAAATATTTAGCCTGATATAATCCCATTTTTTCATTCTTGTTAATTTTTGTTCAAATAAGATTCTGTTTACAAAATAATTTCCTATGTCTTCAAATGTTTTACCTACTTCATCTTCTGGTAGGTTTAATATTTCTGTCTAATGTTTAGATCTTCAATCCATTTTGATTTTACTACATGAGGAGAGAGAGGGATCTAAGTTCAATTTCCTGCAAACAGAGAACCACTTTTCCCAGCACCACTTGTTGAATAAACTATCTTTCCTCAAATATACACTTTTGGTCCCTTTATTAAAGATCAAATATCTGAATGTGTCTAGGGATGCCTCCGTATCCTCTGTTCCAGTGATGGCAAACTTTTTAGAGCTTTCAGTGATATAAACAGCCCCCTCTGGCATGCGTGCCACAGTTTCACTACCATACTGCTCTCTGTTCCATTCACCCACATGTCTATTTTTGTTTCAGTACCATGCTGATTTTTCACTGTTGCTTTGTAATACGGCTTGAAGTCAGGTATTGCAAGGCCTCCTGCTTTGCTCTTGTTTCCTAAAATAGCCTTTTCTATTCTAGGTCTCTTCTGGCTCCATACGAATTTCAGTATTGTTTTCTCTAGCTTTGAGAGTATGCTGTTGGTATTTTGATTGAGACTGCACTGAATCCGTATAATAGTTTTGAGGGTAACGCCATTTTGACTGTACCCACTTTGCCTCTCCAGGACCAGAGGATATATTTCCGTCTTCTGATGCTCTCTTAAATCCCCTCTTTCAGAGTAGTGTGGTTTTCTTTGTAGAGGTCTTCTACTTCCTTGATTCCATTCATTTCTAGATATTTACTTTTCTTGAAGCTACTGTGAATGGCATGGTTTTCATAATTTCCTTCTCATTGAGCTCACTATTGGTGTATAAAAGATTTTTGTGTGTTGATCCTGGATTCTGCTCCATGAGCTGAAGTTCATTATTAATTCTAAAAGATGGGTGGGTCGTTCTTAGGTTCTTCTAGGTAGAGTATCATATCACCTGGAAATAATTATAATATGAGTTCTCCCTTTCTTATACCCATCCATTTACTTTCTCTTCCCCGATTGCTCGGGCTAATATTTTAATACATGTTTAATACATGTAGTGATAGAGGGCATCCTTGTCTTGTTCCTGGTTGTAGCAGAAATGCTTTATCTCTTCCCCCATTTTGTGTGATGCTAGCGATTGGTTTGTCAAAAAGAACTTTCTTCTTTCCATGCTTGTTTTCTTAAGGGTTTTTCTCATGAAGAGGTATTGGACTTAGTCAAAAAACTTTTCTCCACCTATTGAGATGATCATATGGCTTTAACTTTGCTTCTCTTTAATGGTGTATTTCATTATTTACTTACTTATATTGAACCATCCTTACATCTCTAGGATGAAAGCTACTTGATCATGATGTAGACTTTTTAATGATACACTGCATTCTATTTGCTAATATCTTGTTGGGGATTTTTTATCTATATTCATTAAGGAGATTGTACTCTATTACAGACTGACCACAGCTGTTGAGCTTCTTACTACTCTAGCTGATTTGATTGTTTAGGAAGATCCCTGACTCAGTGGAAAACTTTGTGCCATTGTATCTTTTTGCCAGTTCTACTATCACATCCAGGGAGAGAGGCAAGAAGAGTTCCTAACCTGAGGACTTGGACTGCACCCTGTAAGAACTTAGATTCTGTAGGAATGCCTCCAGCCTGGCAGAAAGAAGTCCTGAGTCTCAGTTAGCTTCAATATTGCAGTGGAAGAGTCAGAGGAGTTATTGGGGTGAGGGCACTCTGACTCTGGCAAAGAAGCTACATGTAAATCACATATTCACTGTCTCATCTGTGTTCCTATCAGATATCCTGCTGAAAGGGAGAACAACAAGCTAGATAAGATATGGAAGAGCCAGAGGTTAGCGTGGGGAGTACTTAGGGTCAGTACTAGAGAAGATGAGAGGGACTGCCGGTGGAGCTAAGTATGGGAAACTAACAATTTTAGGGGAGGAGTGTATGCATTGAAAAAAAGTATGAAAAGACGGGGTAACAGTATTCCTTCAGCAGTCTGAGGTGAAGGAACTAGATAATGAGCCAAGATGAAAGAGAGAACTTAGACACACATTAAATCAGAGCTAACAGAAGGAAAAATACACAAAAGTCAAAACCTAATAAACACAAAAAACATGAAAGAACACAAGATAACCGACATTGCTAAGTAAATGAAAAAAGAGCACAAACTCAAGCCTATAAGGTATTTCAAATGAGAGTGCTCCAATGGGATCAGACTCCACATGAAAACTTTTCTACTCATCTATCACTATCCTGAGCTTTAAGCCTCCCTGTGGGGGGTCTTACACTCTTCATTCAATCAACTTCCGTTCTCCTCCCCCACACCACCTGCCTTATTGAAGCATAACAAATAGTAACTTTTCACAGTCTGCAGAGAGCATAGCCAAAGGGAGGGAGTGTAACTGTAGGGACTATTACATGGAAAGATTATATAACGGAATCTGCTGATACTGTTACAGCAAAACATAATTCCTTCAGCAAAATATAGGGACAATATTATCAATGTTAAGACAGCACTGCTGAATTTAAAAGATGAAATAAAACACAATCATTGTGAAGGATTTTGATACCCCACTTTTCCAAGAGATAGACCAACTAAACAAACAAACAATAAATAAATAAATAAATTATCAGAGATGAATCATAACCTTGAACGTGTGTACTTAATAGATATTTACAGAGTATTCCACCCTTCTTCAAAAGGGTCTACATTTTTTTAGCACACATGGTACTTTTTCCAAAATAGATCATAATAGTTCACAAAGGCTGCTTAACTAAATATAAAAGAATTGAAATTGTCCCATGTGTATTATCAAACCACTGTGTCTATAGCTTTCATTTTTAGATGTGTCTGTTTAATTTGGAGATGAGAGTGATACTGGCTTCCATAAATGAATTTATGAATGTGCCATCCCTTTCAATTTCTTTAAATAGTTTGAGGAGCATTGGTGATGAAACATCATTCGTATCGAATTCATCAGTGAATCCATCAGGTCCTGAGCTTTTCTGTTTGGTAGAGTATTACTATGTCAATTTTACTTCTTCTTATTAGGTTGTTAGTCACATTTATGTATTCTTAGGTTAGTTTTGTTAAATTGTCTATGTTTAGGAGCCTGTGCATTTCTTCAAAACTTGTTAATTTGTTTTAATATACTTTGTCAAAGTAGTTATTAACTATCATTTAAATTTCCACACTGTTGTGGTTTCACATTTTTCATTTCTAATTGTGTTGAGGTCAGTCTTTCCCTTCGTAATTGCCTAAAAACTCATCTATTTTATATATTCCCTCAAAGTACCAGCTTTTTGATTCTTTGATTTTTAAAACATTTTTTAGTCTGAGTTTCACTGATTTCTAGTGTGAAATGAAAAAAAGGAGAGAAGAGATGAGAACATATAAAAGGAATACGAAACAGGGGGTACAAGTCAGGTGAAAAGATATGGATAGTGATAGGAGGAATAAAAAGGGTCAAGGGAGAATCCCTTTACCTTCTATAAATTATATTGGAAGAAAAAGGCAAGAGGAAGAAACACACACACACACACACACACACACACACACCTATTTGTAATACACAACAATTTCTATCCTGGGGCATTGGTACATACATAGATCATCCTAATCATTTTTACTTCCTGCTCTCCCTTCTCCATTCCAAACTGTTTCTATCCCCACAAACTCTAGTTCATCTGTTTTATTTTGGTTGTTAATTATTTCTAATTTCTCATTGGACATCATCTGTCTTAGCAAGACAAAGCTTCAATAACCAATTATACCGTTTGTAGCTTAATGTGAACTTCTCACATTTCTAAAACTCAGAAAGTCCAATATCAGATAGCATAATGTGTGGTATTTAATTACAAGTGGTTTTTATTCTTTGGGCTCCCTGGCTTCTTGTACCCTCACACAGGCAAGAGAAGAGTGCTTCTCTATTTTCATTTGAGCATAACTTCTACTTATGAGAGCCCTGCCTCCATGACCCAACCACCCTCCCCAAGCCCCATCTCTGTGTACCTGAGGCTTGTGGGAATATGTTAGACTCAACACACAAAAATGTGTTGCAGACATCTTTCTACTATTTATTTTACAATGATGAATTATAGACTAAATATCTTTATGTCCAAGTCCAAGTTTTATAATGAAATACTAACTGTCAATATGATATTAGGATGTGAGACCTTTGAAAGATAAATAATCATGTGGATGGTGATTGGGTCATGGAGGCACTGAGGTCATGGATGGTTTGATTACCAGGTGAGTGCAATAGCTCAGCATGCTGTTATGAGGTGGGGCCTGGGACAAAGAGGCAGGTCCCTGGAGCATCACTTGGAAGAGCTTTCCTTTCCTGGACTGCACCTTGTCTCTCTGCTCCCAAATGCCATGATGTGAGCAGATTTCTCTGAAAATCCTTTCACCATGCTCTGTCTACTGTACAACCAAAAAAAACCCTCCTTTAATTTGTGAGTGTCAGGAATTTTGTCCCACAGGACAGAAAGTTAGGAAGACCTGTGTCCAAATAATTTTTAATTCAAGAACATAATTTTTATTAAAAGGTACAATTCAAATCTCCAGTGACTCATGAAAGAGAAAAAGCAGATATTTTTATTTCAGTGTTGTTCAGTGAAATAAAAGAAATGAAGGAGAGTTTAGACTTCTTTTCTATACAGAACTATATTGAGTAGATCCAGGTGGTTCAAAGGAGGACATGCGTCCATATTTATGCCTGGGGTTAAATAGTATGGAAAATATAACTTGTTGCAAATATGGAATCTAGAAAAAGCAGAGTAAATAAATGGTATAAGTTATATAAAGAGTCTTGAGTGTTGGCCCCATGGCTGATGGTCTACTCAAAAACCTAAGACACAATTAACTGAGAATAATTAGATGTTTAATCTTCTATTAACAAACTGAAGTGTTAGGAAAGTTCTTTGTGATCATTTGTGGTTGCAGATAGCAAGTGTGAGTTTAATGAGTAAGAAGGTGGTCCTGAATTCTTTGCCAAATAATTATTAATTGTAGGTAAGGATGACATTGTTCACTTTCAGAGCAGCATGATTAGACTGTTGAAGGAGAAAGAGTTGGTACAGTGTTATTGCTACTTGTGAGACTCATACTATGGAACGCATTCTTTGCTTTCACAAGCTTTATTCTTTATGGATGCTAGATTATCCTTGTCTGAAGAGAAACCAGTTTACAGAGCCTTAAAACAAATACAACATTGTGTTCTTTTTGACAATTCATGGAGAAGATTTTCTGAACTATGATATAGAATGTCCTTTCAAGTGTAAAACTATTTTTGTGTGTTTTGTGGGAATTTTACATAAGCATCCATTCTAATTCATTCCTGTCTTCCTGTACTACTATTTTTCTCTCACATGTTCATGATTTTGGAAAAGAATGAGCACAGATATCTAGAGGCACATGCATGGATAGGCAGAATGAGCAACTGCATAAGTCGGGTGGTAAACACTGAGGATGTCCATGGGAACAACAATAAAAAAATATGAAAAAAGATAAAACATCTATGGTGCCATAAAATGAGATAGCCAAGTCCCAATCTGTATGCAGAAGATCCAACATGAGGTAGCTTCTATTCTTTCTAAAATGCCTACAAATCACAGGCACATAACATTCAGTTTTTCTTTTCTTGATATTACCCACATTTTTGAGAAATTATACTGTTTTCAGTTATTTTTCTGGGTACTGTAGGTATGTGTCCCAACCCGCGGGTAGTCAACAGAGACCCTAGAGGGGGAGCAGGGATGAGAAAGGGACAAGAGACACAAGAAACGGAGACAAGACGGGAGTCTGATCAAGTCTCGTTTATTAAGCAGAAAGCTCGGGTTTATATACAGTGCGGGAGTGGGGATTGACGTCAGCGGGTAACTAGGCAACGGAGGGAGGTCCAGATATCACGCGAGGGAGGTCCAGGCATCAGGCGATAGCATGTGGTTACAGCATATGATTTACGGGAAACAGAAACTTAGCTCAGAGAAAATAGAGACTTAACTCAGGATAGAAACTGAAACCAAACTCAAGACTTTTAAGATGGCTGATACATTTCAAGATGGATGCCGACCGCAGGTCTCTCAGCAGTCTCCCACAGGTCCCCCTTTTTTATTTTATTTATTAAAAAGACCAAAATTCCTTGAGGGGACTGTGCCTGTCTTAGGTCAGGATGCTTTCACACGGGACCAAACTATACCTTACCCGTCATTGGAAAGCAAAGCAGCAGAAGGCCCAGTTCCTGTCTTAGGCGGTGGTTGGTGTCACACGTGAGCCTCCAGTTGCCCGTCTCTGGCTGTCCAGTCTTGCGCACCGAGGTGAGAAAGTTAAAACAGCCCACTCATATTACTGGGCGTCAGCATAACCTACTTTCTCGAGGTCTCTATCGGCCATGTCAAGCCTGTGATAATGGACCTGAATTTGTTGTATGTTAATAGCATCCACTTGTTGTTTAATAAAGGCCATCAGTTTGTTAAGAATACAAGGTCCAAATGAAAGAAGCACTAATAACCCAGCCAAAGGTCCCAATAGGGGGAGAAGATAGGGTAGGATT